>JANJGK010003508.1:0-85632 GCA_039081455.1 Macrobrachium rosenbergii
CGAGAACTTTATAAGCAGGTGGTATGTTCAAACCAGATGTAGGCTCATATGAGTCTCGTTTCATAAATCGTTTGATCTTATCTGTGCTACTTGTTATTTCTTTTATATAATTTATCAATCGATTTCTGTTTTCAGTTCTATTTCAGTATATTTTTTATCTTCATTTTTGTCATACTATTTTTCCGCACTGGGGTGCGTCTCCTGGTACATTAGACGTGATTTTATGGATAAATATCCTACGCAGAAGCAAACTCACGATAAAAAAAAAAAAAAAAAAAAAAAACTATTGGCACAAGTTTTTATACAAATGAGTTTAGAATTCGGAACGTTCCGCGTAGAATTATAATTCTTATTTTAGTTGGATGTTCCTTAATGGAGAGAGTTTAGGATTCATATCATGTGCCGATAAGATAATAATGATTTAGAGCAGCGTTTCTTAACCTGGGGTGCTAGCATGATATTATTCAACGTAATTTCCCTCCTCTAAAGCGTTTTACACAATCCTCAGAAAAAACTTATAAATCCATATTTCACGTTGCAGATTAATTTTTTTTTACCAACGTATTTTAGTTTTTATGAAATAACGCAATTAAATAGACGTTAACAAGTAAGGAGACGTCTGCACCAATCAGCTAATAGTATTACTAAACTACAGAAACAAAAGCGGCGTTGCCATTTACAATGTCTCGTGAACTCAAGGGGTAAAGGAAATTTCCCTGACTGTACCATTATATTTAACCTCACAGGAATTTTTCCCAGAAGATTCTAGGTTCTTCATTTATGTCAAAGAGGACTGGAATGAATTGGTGGATAGAGAAACCATTGAAGAGGTTGTAGTAATATACTCTGGTTACCTTAAACCTAGTTTATTAATCCTAATTACTTTACATATTTACAGTGAGACCTGGATTCAGAAAGCGGAGAGACAAAATAATCATAATCACGATCATAATTACTTTCACTCAAAAACTGAAAATAACCACGTTACTTTAATTTTATCAAACTTCCATAAACGCTCCATGTTACTTTAGCAATTCTTCTATGTTACTTTAGCAATTCCTCAATCAATAAACTCGTAAAATAAACCTTCAATATAAATATCAGCAGCATTACACAGCATCATAACATACAAATGAACAATGCATTAACATCATAAACAATTTTTCAACATGAGCAGCTACTGCTCAACAAGTCATACTCGTACTCGTATTCCATCATAATAATATTTGTTCAATAATCAATAATGGTAAACGGTATCCTCATGAATAATAACGGTATCCAAAAACAATGGTAAACTCTAACGTCGTCACCACAGATTCTCGAAGACGACCGTCGTATTCCATCATAAAAATAATACTTGTTCAATAATCAATAATGGTAAACGGTATCCTCTGGAATAACGGTATCCAAACACAATGGTATACCCTAACGTCGTCACCACAGATTCTCGAGGACGACCATCGCCACACTGCTTGAACTGTTGCCGATATCCTCCACCGCACGATCACCACAGCGACGATGCGACAACAACCATGTTTCCAAAGAAACAACACATCTTGCAAAACTGATGACCAGGGTTCAGTCACCACCATCCTCAGAACTGAATTGACGTCCTCATCACAGCAGTATCCATCCACGTCATCACCGCAGAACCTCGAGGACGACCATCACCACACTGCTGAGACATCACCGATCCTCCTCTATCGAACAACTCCCATGGTGTCGATGGCACAACAGTGCTCGTTGTTGCCATTGAAGAACACGAGTCTTCCTTTCCGATGATCAACGCTCAGCCTCGGGCAATAACAATTACCAACCGCAATGTAATGTTTCAAAAGTTACTGCTGCTGCTGCTGCTGCTGCTGCTGCTGCTTCCATTCCCGACTTGAGGTTGGGCGAGAAACGGTTGATCCGCTTTCCAAATCCTGACTGACTACGAAGAAAAACGAGAGAGAAAACTTCACCTTGCCTCTCTGCACACGACACACAGGAGGGCAGTCAGACAGTTGAAACGAGGCCGTTTCAAATTAACTACATCAAACAACTGAAGTACCGCTTACACCTCCCCAAAGAAATCACTGAACCACCAGCCACAACAGAACCCAATCCTGGCCAACCCCCCGCCCCCCCCCGCCCTCACTCCCCCCCACCCCTACCATTTTCTTTTCAATTACAGGAGAAAGAAAAACTTATTTTCCAAAAGATTTCCCCGTTAGGATTCCGTAGGTCTATTAGAACCATGTGGGAAACGTGTGGAGAGAGAGAGAGAGAGAGAGAGAGAATTTTCCTACCGCACGATCTAACTAACGCACAATCGAAAAGATCAAAATCTATTTGCATGCGCAACCTCCAAAGTTTTGAATAAAATTCCTCCCCATTAAACTGCAGTTCCTAACCCTCTAATATAATCTTTGCAGTCTATAATCTTCCTCTAATCAGGACTCCTGGTCCTTACTTGGGGCAAATTCGGCTACTCCATTTTCCACTCATGTAAACGTTCAAGCCAATCGGAGTTCGCATGAAAAATTCGAAAAATAAAAACTTTCCGGACAGAATCCCAAACTTATATAAATTAGTTAATCCGAACATTAAGCAAGGCGGAAGTCATAACATTCTAATGTATTTATAATGATATCTGTACACTCTGTTCCAGTTTCTACTTAACGTACCCAAAGATAAAATAAATATTGATACGGCAAAGCTTCCTCCGCACGCTTTGTAAAGGACAGAGCTCTATTGTAGGTACCCGAATAGTTGAACAGATAATATAATATGAGGTCTATACATAGACGCGCCCAAGGGTCGAAAGCCGAATGCATAAATACATAGAGAAGTTTCTTTTTCTAGTGTGCACTGGGAAAAGCAGAAATTGCATACTTTATTTCAACTCTAACGATTCCTCGAAACAAAACGATCCACTTGACACAGACATATTGACAGGTACATTGATTCGAAAAATCTTTTGGCATAGAAAAAACGACATAATACATAAGTGAAAAGTGAATACAGGAAGAGGATGCCTTCAAAGAATGGTCCATACATACCTTATGTCTCCTGATATTTACGTATTCGTGAATCCAAAGATTTAAATTTTTTTCCCTCAGCTAACCTAAAACTAAGCCAGTGACACTTGGGTTTATCCCAGTATTTTCCACTTCAACGAACACATACATTTGATGCTAGAATTGTATAAAATGTAGTATGTAATAACTCACCTCTCTCTCTCTCTCTCTCTCTCTCTCTCTCTCTCTCTCTCTCTCTCTCTCTCTCTCTCTCTCTCTCTCTCTCTCTCTCTCTATATATATATATATATATATATATATATATATATATATATTATATATATATATATATATATATATATATAATTTCTATGGATTTCAGGCAAAAAAATAGTGTGTTTTTCTTTAATTTAGGCTCCCCCCCACCCTTGAACCCTGATAATCGTAAAAAAATTTGCCAAAAAATGATCTAATCAAGACAGGCTCATGAAATTTTCAGGTTATTACTACTATAATGACGCACATTCTCTGTGATTTTTATGATTCTACAGTGAAAATATATGATTTTATAAAGAAAAACGTGAAATTCAGCACCCCGAGGAATCAAGATTTTTTTGGTGCTGGCAAAAAACCATTGTTCTTAGAGAGAATTCGGTAAGTGAGCATGCTTGTATATCCACCTGGAACATGCATACGAAAAATTATCAAAATCGAACAGTAAATAAGTACATAACACGAAAAAAAAGAGCACCAACTTTAGCGAAAACTTTGCGGACGAATCGATGGTTAGGCAGATAGAAAAATTTACCTAAATTCGATCCTTCTGTTTAGAAAGAAATCCTTCTGCAAGTTTGTGGATATTACGTCACTTGACAGCCTAAACCCTCTAAAAATCATATTATATAAAGCATAAAAGCTTAACACGCTTTCTTATGAGAATGATCATAGAAAACCACTTCGACTTATTTTTGCAAGGTAGACCAAGACAATTAGATTTTAAGCATACAACTTTCTTCTTTTCTTGCGTTTTTCTTCTTTTTTCCCTATTACTGCTTGTGGGAGGCGGGTGTTGAGGGGAGTTGGGTGACTTTTTTTTTCTTTTTTCCTTTTCTAAATATGCTAAATAACCATTTGAGCATAATCAATCGCATAATTCTCCGATAGCCAGCAACCAATGTGAACGACAGAGGTTTAGTTTTTCAAGAAAAGATCAGCTCTCAGTGTCTCCTAAATATTTAGGTAAAAAAAAAAAAAAAAATAAAAATAAAAATAAAAAACGTACGCTTAGCAGAATATTTTTTTTATCTTTAGTCTTCATTTTACATTAACTAGGTTTCACTTTTAATCAAATTACATTATGTTAATAAAAAATAATTATTAGTTTTCATTAAAAGAAAACTTTGTCTGTCATTCCGCACTTTTTCTGTCTGGCCTCAGATCTCAAAAACTACCGAGGCTAGAGGACTGCAAATTGGTAAGTTGATAATCCACTCACCAATCATCAAACATACCTATCTGCAGCCCTCTAGCCTCAGTAGCTTTTAAGATCTGAGGGCGGACAGAAAAAAGTGTGGACGGACAGACAAAGCCAGCACAATAGTTTTCTTTTCAAAAAACTAATAAGGATAGCCGTGAGGAATAAAATAACTCTCTTAGTATTTATAATAACTAAGTTATCATAATTAGTATCATAATCATCACTATTGTCTTTTCTATAACCAACATTAAAAATGATATTATTACTTTTACAGTTGTAAATAGCTGTCTTAATTAGTACTTTTCTTAGTTATTGCTTGTTTTTCTCTCTCTCTCTCTCTCTCTCTCTCTCTCTCTCTCTCCCAAACGCGTTTTCTTTTTTTTTCTTTTTTTTTTTTTTGTCGGTAACACACTCCCACGCAACTATACCGTAGAGTCGTTTTGTTTTATTCCTTCATCTCTCTCTCTCTCTCTCTCATTTCCTACTCTTGGTTTCTGTATAAACATTCCTTCTCTCTCTCTCTCTCTCTCTCTCTCTCTCTTTTATTACCTTCTCTTCGTTTCTGAATAAACATTCCTTCTCTCTCTCTCTCTCTCTCTCTCATTTCCTACTCTTGGTTTCTGTATAAACATTCCTTCTCTCTCTCTCTCTCTCTCTCTCTCTCTCTTTTATTACCTTCTCTTCGTTTCTGAATAAACATTCCTTCTCTCTCTCTCTCTCATTACCTACTCTTCGTTTCTGTATAAACACTCCTTCTCTCTCTCTCTCTCTCTCATTACCTACTCTTAGTTTCTGTAGAAACATTCCTTCTCTCTCTCTCTCTCTCTCTCTCTCTCTCTCTCTCTCTCTCTCTCTCTCTCTCTCTCTCTCCTTTTCAATTACCTGATCTGGATTTCTGTATAAATAGTCTCTGTCTGTTTGTATGAATGTTTGAATCTCTCTCTCTCTCTCTCTCTCTCACTGCCTGCTATTGGTTTCTGTATAAACATTCCTTCTCTCTCTCTCTCTCTCTCTCCCTTTTCAATTAACTGATCTGGATTCCTGTATAAATAGTGTCTGTCTGTCTGTCTGTCTGTCTGTCTCTCTCTCTCTCTCACACCCAGAAACACAAAACCCACGCTTCCTCATCTTGATGACTCTACACACAGTTTCTCTGCCCGTCGGTGTATGTAACTACTTCTCTCTCTCTCTCTCTCTCTCTCTCTCTCTCTCTCTCTCTCTCTCTCTCTCTCTCTCTCTCTCTTTTCAGGTGCAGCACCATTGAGGAGGTAGATGTTAAGTAACTTCACTATTTATATTCACCGTTCCGCCTCATCATCTTCCTCTCTCAATATCCCCTCTCCCTCTCCCTCCCCCTACCTCCTCAACTCTATCCCTCATATTTATTCTCAGTTTACGCCTCCTCCTCCTTTTCTCTTTTTTCAATCATTTTTCCTTTCGTCTCTTCCTGGTGTCTTTCATTCCTCTCTTTAGTGGTTTTTCCCTGTTCTGTTTTGATTGATTTAGGACGAGTTTTTTTTTTTTTTTTTTTTTTTTTTTGCTCGAGTTTTCTTTCTTTCCGCAGTTTCCGAGGTCAGGACGGAGAAGGGTTTTAAACGCCTATAAACAATCTGGGTTTATGAATGTGACGTAGGCGTTTGAAATGCTTCTGTGTATGTGGAGTTGTAGACATACTTTCACATACCTACATATATGTATAATATATATATGTATAATATATATATATATATATATATATATATATATATATATATATATATATATATATATATATATATATATATGTATATTAATTATATATAAAATAACATATATATACATACATACACATTTATATGTATATATATTATATGTATGTGGAGTTGTGAACATACTTTCACATACCTACATATATGTATGCATGTATGCATATACTGTATGTATATATATATATATATATATATATATATATATATATATATATATATATATATATATATATATACATATATATATATATGTATATATATACATGTTTATGTATATTTATTATACATAAAATAATACATATATACACATGCATATTTATGTGTATATATTATATATATAAATATATCTTTCTGTATAAACAGTTTCTCTCTCTCTCTCTCTTTCCTCTCTCTCTCTCTCTCTCTCTCTCTCTCTCTCTCTCTCTCTCTCTCTCTCTCTCTCTCTCTCTCTCTCTCTCTCACACACACACACGATTACAGTTAGAGAGTAATATGCAACTTAATATTCTTATAATAAAACTCTGACATTTGTAAACAATCAAAGATTTTCTGCCAACAGAGAGAAAAATTCAAATGATGAAAACACCCGAATTTCGTTTATCTCTACAATACAAGTACGAACAACGGCACTGCCAGTCAAATTTTAAGGGAAATTTGAATGTGATAATCTACTTGTCAATAATCTACTGATAATATAAATGTTATGCTTAGCATACCTACCATAATAATCTGTTCATCTCAAAACTATTTGTATATATAACAGGGTTGTTTTAAAAATCTTGGAGAATTAAATCTTGATCTATCAAACAATTCTACATGCTCGCAGACGATAATGCCGTAAGAATTCCATCTACTTTTGAAAATGTTCAAGAAATCCCTCAGCTGATCAGAAAGGCGTATTTGAAAACCTGAATAATTACTTCGACACCTCAACGATATCAAGAGATTGAATATTTGATTGCTTCTGTTTTGTGTTTACGTGCATGATTTTAAATGGCATTTTAAATCTATCTTATAAATATCAATTGCAAAATGCAATTACATGGCAACAAAAATACTCTCTCTCAGCCAAATACAATTTCACATTTTAGTGAAACATACAGTTATGTATTCAACTTTTTGTGTATCGTGAAATGTAGAGAAATAAAATTTCCTTCGTTTTGCTACAATGATCGCTGAAACTTTCTGTAATATACAAACACCCACTCAAATCACGCCCAGGACAATTCATTACAGGTTTCAGACGCACTGGCTGTATGTCCTGGTGGCGTTCCCTGTGCTCTAATGAATTAAGGTTTCAACGTGGCAGCCTGAAAGTTAAACGGGGCGATGAACGTGCACAAGTTACCGTCACAAATTCCGGAGCGAATTAGCACAAGTTTAGCACATGAAGTCTGTCAGCATGTGGGAAAAGCAAGGATACCCTACGCTCAGGTAATGTGATATGACGTTGTAAATGTAATGAACTGGTGGATTCCCAATGTTGCTGCTTTTGAAATTTAATAGCTTGCGACTCGTCCGGAAATTTGATTTTCATTTGGGAAATGATCTAACGGCCTCAGCGTGACAAACCGAAGACGCAGCATTCAAGTCACAAAAAGAACAGGCAAAAGCAAACAGAATCAAGAGCACATTCACACGTACAAATACAAAGAGAAAAATGATATTTCGGGTTGAATTGACCTATTTGGTCCCATCAGTGCTTGGCGGCATTTCAGTGGTCTGGTTAAACTATTTTAATGATAATAATAATAATAATAGGAAAAAGAACTTCTTTAATACAGGTTTTGTTAAACAAAATGGCAGTTTCAACAGCATTTATTTTATATAGTAAACGCTCAATTAATAAGTTTGTTTAACAAAATGGCAGTTTCAACTGCATTTATTTTATATAGTAAACGCTCAATTCGTCTTATTAATTGAGCGTTTACTATATAAAATAAATGCTGTTCAAACTGCCATTTTGTTTAACAAAACCTGTAATGATAATAATAATAATCAGGCTGAATTAACAGTCGCCATTATAAGGGGCTTCTACCTAATACTGATTAATTTTTTTTTTTTTTAAATGTCAACATACACAGTCACAATCAAAAGCTCACTGCATTTTCCCCGCCAGATTAAGTTCTGGATTGGGGCCTCCGTTGCCCAGATTGAATGGATTGTTCTTGACCAGCACCAGATCCCATGAACCGACCCTTGACCTTTGCCCAGCAGCCTCCATCAAAACTTTCCCCGCAAAATACATCCATAGTTGGACTGCACCGACTCAACTTTGCAAAGGGTCAGCCCAACGCACCACAGGACGACAATCATGGACAAATACTGACTCTCTCTGAACAAGACTTTGCAACACAACCAGAATTTCGTGGGTAAATCTTTGGCCTCGGACAGAACACCCCATGAATCTCAAGAGAGTGAAGGCTCTAGCTATCTATTATTATTCACGCTCACAGGACGCAAAAATAAAGCGGTCGTACACGAACAAACAGGAATGAAAACAATACCGCATTCCAAATACAATTTTCAGTATACGAACAAACGGGAATGAAATCAGTGCCCCATTCCACATACAATTTCCAGTATACAAACAAACAGGAATGAAAACAATGCCCCATTCCAAATACAATTTCCAGTATACGAACAAACAGGAATGAAATCAGTGCCCCATTCCAAATACAATTTTCAGTATACAAACAAACAGGAATGAAAACAATGCCCCATTCCAAATACAATTTCCAGTATACGAACAAACAGGAATGAAATCAGTGCCCCATTCCACATACAATTTCCAGTATACAAACAAACAGGAATGAAAACAATGCCCCATTCCACATACAATTTTCAGTACACGAACAAACAGGAATGAAAACAATGCCCCATTCCAAATACAATTTTCAGTACACGAACAAACAGGAATGAAAACAATGTCCCATTCCAAATACAATTTTCAGTACACGAACAAACAGGAATGAAAACAATGCCACATTCTAAATACAATTTTCAGTACACGAACAAACAGGAATGAAAACAATGCCCCATTCCAAATACAATTTTCAGTATACGAACAAACAGGAATGAAAACAATGCCCCATTCCAAATATAATTTCCAGTATACAAACAAACAGGAATGAAAACAATGCCCCATTCCAAATACAATTTCCAGTATATGAACAAACAGGAATGAAAACAGTGCCCCATTCCAGATACAATTTTCAGTAGCTAAGTCATGATTTCATTGGATATTTTCAGTGTGAAGAGACGATTCCGCACCTAATCTAAATTTGCAGCAAAATAATGACAATCAAATATTGTTTTGTACCCTGTGGAAACCATTCATTTTCCTCCACGAATGCTTGCCATTGCTGATTGACTAAATTTGCAACTATTCCCACTTTTAAAAGATATATTCCTTGACACTTACGTTGGAAAAATTCTGCAAAGAAATTCTAGAAACTGCAATACGCGTTCAAGATCCCAACCACAAACAGAACATTGTACGGTAAGAATAAAGAACTCATATAAAGCAAATATTTCCTATCGAAGAATTACTTTTCTGTTAGAAAAAAAAAAATTACTGTTTTCCTTCCTTCCTTTTTCCTATTTTGAGCCTTCTCTTTTTCGTCTCCTGCATATTGGAAAAGGCTTTTCCCCTCCCCATCAGACTCCTCCCCCCTCCGAAAAGCGAAATGCACATTCAAAAGGTAGACAACAGTGGTGCGGCCCAATTACACCGCTGTCGGAGTGACTGCCAACCTTGGAGGAAAGATTAGGGCCAATATTCTACCTCTATGCTGCCAACTCCAAGACATCTGGTCAACCGCCTTTTATTCTCTCGCCTCTCCCTCCCTCCCTCCGTCCCCCACTGCTACCAGTCGATCAGATATTCTGCTCTTGCCGTAACCTTTGATTATACATGTGTGTATATATATATATATGTATATATATATATATATATATATATATATATATATATATATATATATATATATATATATATATATATATATATATATATATATTAACGTATGTGTATGTATACATACATATACACATACGCACGCATATACTGTATATATATATATATATATATATATATATATACGTGTACTGTATATCTGTATATATATATATATATATATATATATATATACAGGAGAGAGAGAGAGAGAGAGAGAGAGAGAGAGAGAGAGAGAGAGAGAGAGAGAGAGAGAGAGAGAGAGAGAGAGAGATACAATCCTATGTAAAAAAAAAAATTACATACACAAACAAAAATCTCTCAGATACAGTAAATCTGAACATTCAAATTCTGTTAAAAAAAACAATATGCAAACGTTTATTCCTTGTGCGAAACCTGTGCGTCTCGCGCCCAGGAACACCACTGTTTTCCGCAAAACCTCGCTGTGCAAGCGTTGTAATAACGCCCACGTGGAAGTGTTACCAAGATGGCATTTGTAGCGGTAGCGTTGGTGATTTCGAGGTGGTAGTAGTAGTAGTAGTAGTAGTAGTAGTAGTAGTAGTAGTAGTAGTAGGAGCGGAGGTGGTGTCGGCAAAACCGGCAACGGTGGGGTCTGAGATTAAAGGCCAGAAGGGGAGTGGCCACCAAACTGCAGAATTTAGGCCAAAGGCCAAGCACTGGGACTTATGAGGTCCCTCAGCGCTGAAACGGACATTGACAGTAGAAAGGTTTGAAAGGTGTAACAGGAGGAAAACCTCAAAGCAGTTGCACTATGAAACAATTGTTAGGAGACGGTGGATAGTAAGATGGAATAAAGAGAATATGCACGGAGGTACAGTAGAAGGAATGAATAGCGTTGCAGCTAGGGGCCGCATGAGGTGACCTGACGGCACTAGCCCCCCAGCCCCCTACGGGATGAAGAACTTTGGCGAAGGACGGACGAACGTTCAGAGAGAAGACATGACATGGCCCGATTCATCAGCAGAGAATTAATGTCCTCTCGATATGACAGGTGTTGGTCAAAAGACAACTAGGATTCATCTGTCAAACTTTCGCTTTTTCTCTTTACTTCCGTTTATTCTCTCTTTCTTTTTCCTCTTCTCCGTGGGCAAATGCAGTCTAGCCCTTTACTGCCCAACATGACTAATTCGTCATCTAAGTTTCCATTGGCTTTCAATGAGACAGAATAAATCTATCCCCCTCTGTGTCAGTCATGACAAATTCGTCTACTCTTCCACTCCAAGACAAGAGCAACTGGGAGCTGATTGGTCGAATCTGAGGAGAGCTATGCTCAGTGTAATGTTGACAATTTGAGAATTGTGAACGTGGATTTTGCTGACAACTTTTCAAGATCATGGACGAATTATCAGGTATGTCACTTGTCTCATTTATATTTTTTCTGAAAGTTTATCAATTCTAGATCACGAGAAATACACTGTCTTCTCAATTTTTTTTGAGGCACAAGCACAGTACTGCTGCAGGATGACAAACCCAATCCCATCCCTGCTCCAATCTGTTAGGGCCGCTGTAGGTCGGGATTTGTCATAGTATACCAGCCCATCCTTGGCCAGCTTGCATATGGCCTCCTGTGCTTGGCGGAATCTCTCTTGTAGGTTGCTATCCCAGTACACATTCTTGCTTGTAGACTTCTTCAGGAGGTCTCTAAAGGGTTCCATCAGTGGGGCAGTGGCGAGGAAGGGTGCCAACTGGTTGACAAAGCCATACCATGACCTGATGTCAGTGACAGAGGGGTTGTCTGGCATAGGGAATCTCCGTATGGCAGCTAGACTCTCCTCTGTGGGCCTGTAGGAATCCCATCCCAGCTGGAATCCGACGAAGTTCACTTCTCTTCGGCAGAAACTGAATTTCTCTGGCTTGAGGGTTATGCCCTTCTTAGCACACGTGTCCAAGAAATTATAGGTGTGCCAGAAGGCCTCCTCGACGCTGCTGTCATACAGAAGAGTATCGTCCACACATTTGTGTTTTTGGGGGATGTCCTTGATGGCGTCATCAAACCTCTTGGTGTAGGCATCTGAAGCTGAACAGTGTCCCATGGGTGTTCTTCTGTACCGGTAACACCCCCAGGGTGTGATAAAGGTTGTGAGTCTGCGGCTCTCTTCATCTAACTCCACCTGGTGGAAGCCCCAATGCGCATCTGCCACTGTCTTGAAGGAATGTAAAGGCACCCCAGAGATCATGTCGAAAGGAGCAGGGGTGTGATGCGTCTCTCTCCTGCAGGAGGCATTAAGGCGTTGAAAGTCCACAGTGCGGCGGGGCTGACCTGACTTCTTGGCAACAATCTTTGGGACGTTCTCCTCCACTGGTGGAAAGGGCATGGATGAGGGCTTGGGCAGGGATGGCCCAATGGGTGTGGGGACCTCATGCTCCAGTGCGAGGCTCGCTGACACTGGTAGGTGGTGGGGAAAGGACTGGGGCACGAGGCCAAGGTCCTTACAAGCAGCCAATGAAAGGAAGCAAGACCTTGCAGACTTGATAAAATACACTTCTTGGACGGTTGTCCTGGCACCGTACTGAATGCGAAGAGGGGCAGTCCCCATACACTCCAATCGAACATTAGCAACATCACGTAGGCCCCTGCGGTTTTGTGAAAGGGCAGGTCTTTCAATGAGGGTCGACAGCAAAGTGGGGCCTGCAACACACACCTGGGCCCCCGTGTCTACCACAGCCCGTACAGGCTTGTGACCCTTAGGCCTAGGCCCATGCACTGATGAGGACACTATCACTTGTATAGTAGGCTGCACACTGGGTTGTACCCCGGCGGTGACCGCTCCCAGTGTTACTGACGAAGCAGGGGCATCACTCACCATCTTCTTCTTGCTCCTACAGAACCGTTTCAAGTGGCCAATTTTTTGACAGCCATGACAAACACTATTTCTCGCCGGGCACAAGACCTTCCTTGGCTCATGCTGCACTCCACAGTTCCCACACATACGAGCATTGATGGAAACTGAGGACCTCTCACCACTCTTCACCGCTGCACACTCAGGGGGGCTGGGGTCTGTCTCCACATCGGCCGCACGTGGCTCTTGATGCCATGTGTCATGCTGGGGCATGGAAGCATCTTTGCGGGCAGCCTCATATGTCGCACACACTGCCCTTAAGGCATCTACACTACAAATGGAATCACATGACCTATAGAGGTCTCTTTTCAATATCTCATCCCTTAGACCTACCATAAGCTTCCTAATAAGCATGTATTCGGACAAATCGCTATGACAGCTAGGACACTGGAAGCCACAATCCATGGCTTTTTGAGAGCACTTTGCAAAATATTCACAAATTGACTCCTCACGTCCTTGCATATACACAAAAAACTCAGCCCAGTGCACGGCCTGGTTCGAAGCACGCAGAACCATGGCCCCTATAGCATCCAAAGCCCCTTCTGGAGACAAATTAGCCCACTGTGCATCACTATACCTGGCATCCAGTGTACGTTGCAACTCTGGGGTGCAGTGAAGCCTAATGTGTTGAACTGCATCCGTTGGTTGAAGCTTATATAGCCTAAGCCACTGTGTCATGGACCGTTTCCAAGTCCTGAAGGAGGCCGACGACATTTCCAAAGCACACTTCTCTGGTAGTGGTGGGGCTGGGGCCCTGGGACTGCTCTGTAGACACAAGCCACTCGCCATTGTAGCCAAGCGGTCATTAAGGGCTTGCAACGCATTTCGCCCTTCGGCAACCACATGCTGAAGAGCTGGTGATCTTGGCGCCACTCCAACGGGAGTACTGTGGGCACCCCTGGAGGATCGTCGTGCCCTCCTTGTCGTGAAAGACGGTCTCCCTGGTGTAGACATCCTTATCCTTTTACAACATCCTACTCACTGCGCCATGTTAGAGGCAGAAGGAAACCAGTGGGACACTCCAATCAGTACAGAGGCGTGACTGCAAGTAAGGTGCAGACGCGCGGGAAACATTGGCGCCAATTCCGCTCTCCTCCTGACAACATACATCACACACAATCAACCATCCTACAGGAAGGAAAAAAGGCTTTTGTAAAGAATTTAACCAGTCGGTTAAACTGAAGACTTAAATCAGAGGACTGCCATCATTGATTTGTTTTTATAGAAGCAATTAAGATAAAATCATTCTATCTGATATAGATTTGTAAAGACTTTATCACTATAAATACTGAAAATGTCAAACGATTCCGACAAAATTGACGGATTTATGTCCAATATTTATCACTTACTGTCTTTTGTTAGAGAGGAACTGGGTCAGGAAAGGTGGCCACTAATTAACCTGTCAAGCAATTGTGTCCAATTCCCAGGTGAGATCATATAAATCCTATATTCTCTTTTTGTATCGACCGCCAAAATCCAACTGTGGATTTATTCTGCTTTTATCTGATTATTGTCTGTTGGCAAGTCACGTGACCAGAACAGCATTCGCAATTTCGCATCTCACCCGCCCTCCAAAATGTTGGCCCGTCGACACTGGATAACAAATTGGTAACCTGTTTAATAAACTAATGTTAACTATGTAATGGGAAAAATATGCCTTTAATTATTTAGTGATTTATTCAGGAATTGATTCATCATCCTCCTCTAATATCTTTACTCTTCAGTAAGAGTGATTGTGACTATAAAGTGTTTTCATTTTTGCTGTGGACATCGAATGCATAGCAGTGTAGCCAGTCCCTTATTTTGTTTTTCTTTCGCTCTGAGTATGGGAGCGCTGTCCTGAATCTTTCGTCTGCATATTGGTAACACTAAAAAATAAGATGTAAGGGACGAGAATGCTGTTGGTGTGAAAAGGATGCCAACTGGTCCACCCTTCATTTTGGCTAATTTACCAAATTATTAATACAAGTTATTAACTATCCCTTGCAAGGGACCTAGTCCAGGAGTCCTGAAGAGTATGTAAATTGGATCTAGTCCAGGAGTTCTGAAGACTATGTAAATTAACCAAGTCCGGGAGACTAAGCCTGGGAGAAATTTGGCATGATGTAATGAGTAATAAAGAAACGAACTGAGTACCAGGGATTTTCTTCAATACCATCGTACCTTACCACTAAAATGGAAATCAGCACTTCAATTGCCTCACAGTGGGAAGACATCTCCTGGCCTCATCAGTAATAAGACCCATACACACAAGGAATATCATGTAATAGCAGGTAGGACAGGCCTACCCTAATTCCCAGGCAGCATAAATGTCAGTAGTCTTCATACCCACCGTGTCACTACGACACATTACCATTCTCCGACCCCTGTCTCCAAGCAAGAAGACTGACAACAGTGCATCTGTATAGTAGTATTATTACTATCGTGTCTTAATGTCCTGGTGGGGGAAAAATTCTCCCGTGACATTTGGTGGCAGCTGTGTTGGATCTGTAGTCCAGTGCTATTGATCCATACCCACTGTGCCTATATTTTATGTAGGTCACTTATAATGTTTTGTCATATTGTATGCATTTCTTTGTACAATATTGTTGATTTTTATCTGATTAAGGTCATGACTTGTTTACATACATATTCATTATTTATATAGTGGCGGATTGTATTGTATTGTCTCAATGTAGTTTACATTTTATTATTTGATTGTATATAAGTGTTTGAAATATTGTAACGATGGCAACTGGTAATGATGAATCATATATTGACCTAATTCAATTAGAGCAAGAAACACAACAAGCATTACAGACAGTTAAGAACTTCACTCAATCCTACCAGGACGTTTGGTCTCAAGTGGGAGATCTAACAAATCAAATCAAAGACTTGGACCAGAAGTTGGTTGACATACAGGGGACAATACAACACTTAACACCCAAACATAATAACACTCAAGCACCCATAATGTCTACACCACACATGTCTCACATTCCAAGTGATCCGTTCTCATGTGATCACCTCAGAACCATAACAGGAACCCCACAATACAGACCCCCAATACCACCTCGTACAAATACCAAATACCCACCACAAAACACAACTACTATCACAAGTACAGTGCCCTTAATACCCATAAATGTCTCATCAACACCACCTAACCCTGCAGTGGTAATACAACCTCCTACACAACCATCCACACCTGATCCATCATCATGTAACTCTTGTCAAAACCCTCGCAAGGTCAACAGACTGTTAAACCCAATCCTTTCCTTGGACCACAGCCTACTTATCCCTTTAATAATACCAATCCATACTTTTATTCAATAAATTCTCCAGTAGCAATTCCTCAGAATGTACCAGTGTTAAAGCCGAAAGATGTAGCCCTTCTCAAACTTTCTGAACTCAAGGGAGTTCTTGCTGACAACAGACTTAATACTTTTTTTAGACAAGTAGAGTCATGCACTAGCTCAGATGACAGGAGAATAGAAGTGGCAATGGCCCGGGCTGAACCGGATATAGCTACGTTCTTAACAGCAGCATTAGTAAAACAGGGTAATAATGTATCTTGGGATGAGATTAAGAAACTTATGAAGAAGCAGTTTATTGGCTCAGCCACTCTGTTACAGGCATGGCAAGAGATTACTGCCATGACTTACTGTTTTGATGAACCTCCTAGTTCCTTTATTAATAAATTAGTGTAAAATCTCAGCTTTAACTTTGAAATTCCCCAATGATCCAATTCCAACATCAGATAAATTCCTTAAGACAAAGGTTTATAAGGGATTGAGTTCACAGGCCCAAGCCAAACTAATTGATTTCTTAGCAGACCATATTCCGTTGGAAAATTTCATGACATTGGCTGAAGAAGAATATTATAGGGCTCAAGGAATGAATAGTAGTAATGGGAATAGAGTCTTGCCAATTTCAGGCACTGGGAATCTTCAGTCATCAACCCCAGTAACAGGTGTTCAACAGGGGGAAATACAAAGAAGTGAGCTAGATAATTTAAGAAAGAAGCTTGAAGAGTTAAATAAAAACCTGGAGAAAGTAAACATGAAGAAACAAAAGAGTAATAGTAAATATTGTGCCTTTTGCAGAGTGACTGACCATAATCTGTCTGATTGTCCTCTTGATCCTCCCAAGGGAATTTGTTTCGACTGTTTCCAACAAAATAGTAGGAGAGGTCATGTAGGATGTCCAGGAAAAGTAGGTACAAGCTGACTAGGGAGTCTGGCACGAGCTCCTAGTAACAGTCTGGTGGTTAATGATAACATGATTGAAGCTTTAGTTGATACAGGTAGCTGTGCCAGTATAGTTAAGAAATCCTTTGTGGAAAGCTTAGGTTTGAAGCCTGCCAAGATGAGAAATTTACCAAGGTTAAAGGGAGTCACCCAGGCAGTTGTACCAGTACTAGGATCTGTTTATTTAGATGTTCATAGTGGCACTAGAGTTGTTACTCACTTATTTTTTATTGTGCCAGACAACTTGTTAGATACAGAAATTCTATTGGGCGCAGATTTGCTTGGGGTTGCTCGTCTAACATGGGATCGTATAAAGGGTATAGTAATTTGGAATAATATTACATATCATGTGCGGCTTCTTAAACTGAGACCTTCCACAAGGAGAATTAGGAATCTCAAAACTATTCAGCCATTAAGCCTTGGAGTAGATGAGATAAAATTAAAGAAAAATATTATCCTACCTCCCTCTGCTGCAGGTATTTATGCTGTGTCTGTAAATGAAATAAAAGATACAATACTCGAATATACCTCAGAATTAAAGGCCAATGGTGGTACGAAGGCTTTAATATGTCCCTGAACTCCCTTGAAATTTCCTATTTCACTACTCCACTGTGAAAACTTGGTGATTTTCCTTGACCAGATTCTTTAATTGGGCCTGCTGTTCATCATCTAAATGTGACCAATCTTGCTGTGCAATCAAATTTTCCAGCTTTTTCTCTCTAGTGCATCCTTGTTCTGGTACAACACGCATGCTTTCAGGGATCAGCTCATTCCTAATTTCAATCTTTCGACATGTGGGAGCTACTGAAATGATGTCCCTTTCGTCAGTCTTATTGTAGGTACCTATCAGTGTTCCTATTTTCAACTTGACTACACCCTTTGTACTATTTATGAGAGGTATATACCTCTCATAAATAGTACAAAAGGTGTAGTCAAGTTGAAAATAGGAAGGAGGTTGGGCGAATGGAAGGCGGTAGCCTAGCTGGAGCACTTGAACCACCCACTGATCTGCACCTCTGTCTCTCCATTCCTCCCAAAAGAGGCTGAGTCTGGCCCCCACCAGTGCATGGAGGACAGGATTCTTACTTACTGGCAGGACGACCTTGTAGCTTCGAGGAGAACTTGTGACCCCTGGAGTTGGAGCGGGACCTTGAGTAAGGTTTGGGCCTGGAGTTACGAAACAGATGTCTGTTAAGAGGAGATACCACCTTGGTCGAAGGAGCGGGAGCAGGCCTCGGTTTGTTGGAAGACACTGACAGGATGTGTGATGACGCCCTCTTGTCCATGGCTGAAAGGACGCCTTCCACTACTGCTTCTGGGAAAAGGCCCTCCTTGTCAAACGCCGTCTTCTGCGAAGAAGTCACAGACTTAGATAAGAAAGAGCACCAAGTCTCCCTCTTCTTCAGAGTGGCCATGGCGAAGAGGGAGGAAAGTTCGCCTGCCGCATCATGGATAGCAATGTCGGTGCAGGAAAGGAATCCTGTGATTCTCTCCAAGACGTCTTCTGCGACATTAGCCTGCTCCACCTGCTTAAAAATAGCTCCCACTGACCAATCGAGAAAGCTGACAATCTCTAGGAGCTTGTAGAGGTTTTTGGAAAAATGTTCTACATCCAGGGCAGAAAAGAAGGTCTTGGCCGCCTCAAAGGAGATGCGTCTTGAAGGGTCCACAAGGGAGCCAAAGTCCCCTTGTGCTGAAATTGCAGAGCCCAGTGAAGAAGTTCCTGTGCTGTAATAATTTTGCCTCCTTTTCGACAGCTTTGAAGGAGGGTACGCAAATGACGATTTACCCGAGGATCTCATAGCTTCCAACCAAGCCTCTACTTCTTTTAATGCTTTCTTGGAGGCGGTGGAGGACTCTGCAGACCACCTTTTCTAGTTTCTCTTCCAGCAGAATAGACTCCTGTGAAGGCAAGGATGAAGCCAAAGGAGCCGACGCTTCCTGTGTAGGAGGGGGAGGAAGGGGCCCGGGCCCTTGAGGCCGACCTCTCTGGAGAGGGCTAGGCATCTTGGCTGCCCTAGGTGACCTGGGAGGGAGCGTGTGAAATGTAACTTCTTGATCGGAACCCCACCCTGAGTAACAGGTACAGGGCTAATTGTCCTTTTCTTAAAGAGTTTAGTAACCCTAGAGTAGGAATTATCTGAAGATTGCCTCTTTACGGGTCGAGAGGCATGATCCCACTTGCAATGACGAGGAGGGGGAGGATCTGAAGAGCTGGAAGATGAAGAGACTGAAGATGAACTGCTGCTACTCTCCCCTGAAGAACTTAAACTTAGGTAGTGCTGCTTCGATGATGACCGTCTTGACGAAGATCCTGGAGACACTATCCTGTGATGTCGGCGACGGCGAGAAGATCGACGATGGCGAGAAGATCGACGCGTCGATGGAGAAACACTTTTGCGGCTTACCGAAGCTTTTCGACGCTTCGCAGACGAGTCAAGCTTACTACTTACACCACCAGGGATAAGGCTTTCCTGTGCCTTAGAGGACGAGCCTGCTTGTGGGCAAGAATTTCTGACCTTTTCGCCAGCGCCGGACTGTCTTCTAGCCTCAGAAGGCGAGCGGGACAGCTGCCTTTGCTCAAAAGATTCAGAAAAATGAGCAGACTCACCTGAAACACGATCACGAACAACAACATTGTTATCACTAACACTGACGTCATCACCCACGCTAACGTTCGGACTATGGCGCGAACGTACTAAACTTAAGACCGACTCCATGAAACCGTTCATTTGCGCTTCCATTTGATTTCTAAAAAGCACGAATTCTGATTTATCAGCCTCGAGGCTGGGCTTGGCTTTAGGGAAAACATACTGGGAAGCTGGTGAAGAAGAGGGGGGAATATAAGGGGGGGAAAAAGCAGCGGTAGAGGAGGGGGTAGGAGAGGAGGGAGGAACACCCGGTAAAGTAGATGACGCCGATGCCACCAGCGAAGAAGATAGCCTAGCTTCCTTACGCTTAAAAGCTTTCCTGTCCCTATCCTTAACCAGCTTTACCTGATGGGAACTGTACGTTTGCCAAAACTCCTGACTCCATTCCATACACTCACTACATGTGTTCTCCTGGGAACACTCCTGACCCCTACATGCCGTACACAAAGAATGGCGGTCGTACTTAAGTTTGACCAGTTTGGAAGAGCACAAATTCCCTGCGCAAACTCTGGATCCAGAGAAACTGGAATCCGACATAGCTACCAAATTCACAAAGCTACGCTAGCTAGATTAATAAACAGGATATTGAGTACTTCACCAAGGAGATATGCCAGAAAGAAACACAACGAGGTTCTGCAGGAAACCAAACAGTTTGAGACAGACGGACGCGCGAGATGCGTTCATAATACGCCCGAGATTGAAACTGACCTGGGACAGTGGGTAGGTCGCCTTCCACACCACCCCCACCGGCATCCGGTGGGGTCGGGTCTCCCGCCAATTATATCAGCGTTCCAAACAAAGTTTGAAATTTTATATCTCGGACGTGTCGAATTTTAAGAGATAAAAGCTTTTACAGTGTTTTGGTAAGTCATTATAATGAAACAGACAATTTTCAAAGAATGTGCTTGGACTATCGAAAAGTCAATACCCACCTTCAAACTGACATCCATTCTTTGCCTAGGTTAGAAGAGTTAGTTGAGCCAGCATCAGGGAATCAATTTTATGCTTCATTGGACATAAAAGACGCTTATTATCAGGTAGAATTAGATGAAGATAGTAGAGATCTGACAATGTTTAGTGATGGAGTCTCCTTATATAGGTTTAAGAGGTTACCATTTGGTTTGAGTTGCAGCCCAGCTATATTTTCAAGGGTAATAGGTAATATCTTGGCTCCATTACTAAAAAAGGGATACATAAAGAATCATTTAGATGATATTGTAGTATGGGCACCCAGCTTGGAAGAATTAATTGAGAGATTAGAAGAGCTGTTCAAATTATTTAGTGAAAAAGGTGTGAAATTAAACATCAAGAAGTGTCAGTTTGCGCAAGAAGGGATAAAATTTCTTGGCCATATAATATCCAGAGAAGGATGCAAGCCTTGTCCTGACAACATAAGTACCATCAGAGATATGAGATATGAAAGCTCCTACTAATGTCAAAGAAACTAGAAGGATTTTAGGAATGTGTGGATTTTATCGCAAGCACATACAAAATTTTGCTAAAATTGCTGTCCCCTTAACCAATCTCTTAAGAATGAAAGAGCCATTTGCATGGACACCAGAGTGTCAGCCTAGTTTTGAGCAGTTGAAACAGCTCCTTATGACAACTCCTTTGCTCATAAAAGCAGACATGACAAGACCTTTTCAGCTATTCACAGATGCTAGTCTGGATCATGTAGGTGCAGTGCTGATGCAGGAGAGTGATGGCCTTTTGAAACCTGTTGGATACTTTTCAAAGAAATTGAAGCCTGTAGGACAGAGATATTATACTACTGATAGGGAAGCCTTGGCTATTGTGTTAGCATGTAGGGGGTTTCATCATTTCCTTTGGGGTACCATGTTTACAATCCACACAGACCATCAACCTCTTGCGTCAGTATTCAAAAGAAAGACAAAGTCACCTAGGATGAATAGATGGATTATTGAAATGCAGGATTATCGCTTCAAAGTTGTGTATAGGCCAGGAAAGCACAATGAGGTAGCTGATCAGTTAAGTAGGCCAGTTAGGGCAATCTTTCACAATAATCAAGACAATTATCTTGGGTTGAGTAAGGAAGAATACATGGCTAAGCAGGTAGGTGAAACAAGATGGGGTGAATTGATTGCATACTTAGAAGGAGGAAAACTGCCTAGGAAGAAGTTTCCCAGAGCGTTCATCCATCAGTTTATGCTGTATGAAGGCTTGTTATATCTGAGTGCTGACAAGCATGACAATAGTATTCAGTTAAGACTTGTGGTTCTGCAGGAGCTTAGGAAAGCCGCTTTGAAGTTTGGTCATGAGTCTGTTGCTAGTCATTTAGGGAGAAGGAAAACTATTGATGCTCTGGAGACTTACTTCTATTGACCTTCACTTAGATCTGATGTGGTTAAGTTTGTTAAAGAATGCATTACATGTCAGGTTCATAAAGACAGTCCATCCTTACAGCAGAAATTCCAAGAACTCCCACCAGTACATAAACCCTTGGAGCGTATCAGTATTGATTTGACAGATATGATGTCTGGTGCAAACGGGTACCGTTACGTTCTTACAGTGATTGATCATTATTCACGCTTTGTGAAGTTTTACCCACTGAGGAATAAGACTACAGAAGTGTTCAGTAAGAATTTTCAGAAATATTTAAATGATTTGGAATTCCAGGGTGTGTAATTCTTGACAATGGTACTGAATTCACATCACAGCAGTTTAGAGATCTTTGCCAAAAGCACAACATAAACACTGGTTTCATCACATCGTACCATCCTGAAGGTAACAGCATATCAGAAAGAATGCATAGGACTATGAAGACCCTGTTGAATGTCATGTGTCAGGGTCATCCTTATCAGTGGCCAACCTATTTAGGCGAGACCCAACGGGTCCTTAATTATGCTGTCCACGCAACAACAGGTGAACAGTCACATTATGTCTTCTTTAGCAGGAGACCTGCTACACAAATAATAACTACATTGCCATCAATTGATGATGAAGTGAGTGATTCTGATATCGCCAAAGTTCATGAGATAATCAAATGAGACTCAAATACCTGGTACTAGTCGAAAATTAAATGTTAAGTGGCTCGGACCTTATAGAGTGATAGAAGTTGTGCGAGATGGATCCACTTATGTGTTGAAAAATTTGTTTGACGATACAATCGTAGAACGAGCTGCTAATAAACTAAAGCCATTCCACGGTGATGAAGAATGGTTAGTTAACATGAAAGAGCACTCTGAAAATGTGCCTGATATAGTAACTGAAGGAGTTCGTACAAGAGGTACGAGGAATACTGTGCCTCCCTCATGTCTCATTGAAGAGATATAGACTTTGTGTGGTGATGTACATGGACTTTTGCTGAGGGGAGAGACTTTGTTTTCCCCCAGTGTAGTAGAGACTCGCATTTTCTAATATTGGTAATGATGTACAGTACTGTAATTTTGTACGTTTTTATGTTCTCTTTTTACTTAGTTTAAGGTTGATGAGTATATTTTTTTTCTGTTCGCAATGGCCAGTAATGTGAAAACTTTATAGTTTTGAGGTTGTGAACAAAGAAATAATGTACAACATTTAGTACAAGTTTTCACATAGTGCCCTGGTTGGGAATGCAACTGTGGTCTTATGGGTCTTGTCATATAGGAAATTGTCAGAGTTTTGCTCTTGTAGTACTGGTTTGGTACATCTTAGAGGATAGAGTACACCACTTTCCAAACCCCTTTGAGATTCAAGTTTAGAGTCGTTTCTAGCCAAGAGCTCTGGTGAGTCTGATAATCATTAGGACGCCTAAATAGGAGTAAATTCTGTCCTCATATGTGGAGAACTCTTTTGTTGCAGAGTGATGTGACATCCTGTGTAAGTGGAGTCAATCCAACCCCAGTATTAGGCTAGACAAAGCTATTAGGAAAGCTGTATTGAATGCACACCTATAGGGTAGTGTCCCCATTTAGTACTCAAGTATATCCTTGTTTTATGTTGTTGCGAGAGCCCCTTTAGTCTCTAGTTGAGATCGTTGCTTGTTTCTACTGTACAAGACCCGTTTTCCACACTTGCAGACCCATCTAAGGAGCTGTTTGGTTCCATTAGGAAAAGTTGTCCTTGATATTAGAGTGGACATGAATCAATTCTTCCCCGAGGGAAAAGCTTTGTAATGGGAAAAATATGCCTTTAATTATTTAGTGATTTATTTAGGAATTGATTCATCATCCTCCTCTAATATCTTTACTCTTCAGTAAGAGTGATTGTGACTATAAAGTGTTTTCATTTTTGCTGTGGACATCGAATGCATAGCAGTGTAGCCAGTCCCTTATTTTGTTTTTCTTTCGCTCTGAGTATGGGAGCGCTGTCCTGAATCTTTCGTCTGCATATTGGTAACACTAAAAAATAAGATGTAAGGGATGAGAACGCTGTTGGTGTGAAAAGGATGTCAACTGGTCCACCCTTCATTTTGGCTAATTTACCAAATTATTAATACAAGTTATTATCTATCCCTTGCAAGGGACCTAGTCCAGGAGTCCTGAAGAGTATGTAAATTGGATCTAGTCCAGGAGTTCTGAAGACTATGTAAATTAACCAAGTCCGGGAGACTAAGCCTGGGAGAAATTTGGCATGATGTAATGAGTAATAAAGAAACGAACTGAGTACCAGGGATTTTCTTCAATACCATCGTACCTTACCACTAAAATGGAAATCAGCACTTCAATTGCCTCAGTGGGAAGACATCACCTGGCCTCATCAGTAATAAGACCCATACACACAAGGAATATCATTTAATAGCAGGTAGGACAGGCCTACCCTAATTCCCAGGCAGTGTAAACGTCAGTAGTCTTCATACCCACCTGTACAAAATATTAGTTATATTTTCTTTTTACTAACTTTTAATTTTAAAATTGTTCTATAAAAATAATATAAGCAATATAAATTTCATTTTTTCTAGATAGTGGTTTCAGTTAACTTCATTAAAGGCCATTATTACCTTACAGTAGCTGTAATGCCTTTTAGCTCCCCGAACCAGCTAGTTTAACTAGTTACTGCCGAAGAATTGCCCTTTTACAGAATAGTGTTGGGATCTTCGGGAGAGGTGAAAGTTTTCTTTTTCTTGAGAGCTACGTAATTCAAGCAGTGGCAGACCAGAAGTACACACTGTAATCGTTTTTTGAAGATATCAGCCCTTTCGAGCAGGACGGATTTCGCCGCCGCTGGGATTATTTACATATTTTGGCAACATTTTAGGATGATTTACCGAGAGTAAATAGTTCATGGGACCCACATCAGGACGGAGACTTTACTGCATAACATCGCAGACGGACAGCTTGCCGGTGGATATAAGATACAGGTTAGCTAATTGTAAGGTTACCCGGCCTTATTTATTGGTTTGTGTTTTATATTCCTCAACCATTCGAGTAAACCATAATTAATTTTTTAAATCCTGCTAATATTATTTTTTTAGAACGTTGGATTGGCCTATTTCTTTGGCTACAGTTTTTGCCATGTTTAATAGCGAAATTATCATGGCTGGGTTGAGTGATAGTTATCGTTGACTTGGTGAGATTCGTAAATTGAGTGTTTTGCGTTGAAGTTTGGAATCTCGAGACTTTTATAATTTAAGTGTAATATTTTTGGATGTTTTCACAAGTTTGGTTTGCTGTTTTTATAGTGCTTTTCTCTCGTTCTATGTGCAGGTGACGCGGAATGGTCCGTTTCTGGGTGCACTTCTTATAATATCTTAACTTGGAAGTGCGACGGATGTCTCCCTTATTGTTTTCGTTCCAACACCAAGACGAAGTGTACATTGGGGAGCTTATTTGTTGAGGTGCTGAAGCGATGTATTATAAAATATAGGTTATTCTTTTATACCTTTTGCATATATTTTACTCCTTTAGTCTTCAGAAATAAGATAGTATATAAAATTCTGCGTACCACCGTGTCAACTATGACACAGTACCATTCTCCGACCCCTGTCTCCAGGCAAGAAGACTGACAACAGAGCATCTGTATAGCAGTATTATTATCATCGTATCTTAATGTCTTGGTGGGGGAAAAATTCTCCCGTGACAACTACCCTCAGCTTATCATTAAGAACCCGTAACATGGTGTCAGGAGTGGTTCTTATCTACATATAAGCTGGATTAAGGAAGAAGTGAGGGTAAGTGACGACTTACAAGTTACCGGACCAGTTTGTTGACGTACTAGGCTAAGCCGTTAGCCGACATGCATAATTTTCCCTAATGGGTTAAAGTTTTTCTTTTCATCACAATTAAGGTAGTTTTGTACCATAAAGATGAATATACAGTTAACCCCACCGAGTCCTATGGACTTTAGTGCAAGTACTATTGTAGCCCTCAAATGGAAGAAATTTAATTGCTAACTATGAAATTGCCATAGGCTTAGACAAGGAAGCTGACAGACAAAGGGTAGCAACTTTCTTGCATGTCATACGAGAGTTAGGGGTTGAGAAATATAATATATTGTCTTGGGATCAAGATGGAGATAAATGTACAATAGATAAGGTTTTGAAGAAATTTGATGCAGAATGCAGTCCCAGATCAAATATAATTACGGAGAGATATAAATTTCTCAAGCGAAAACAAGAATCTAATGAAATTTGTGACCAATTCATAACTCAGTTAAGAATTTTATGCAAAACTTGTAATTATGATAATGAAGAAGAAATGATCAGAGACCAATTCGTCCTTAATTTACATGGTGATAAGGCTAGGGAGAAATTACTGGATCATGTGCAGATGGATACAAAACCACTGACCTTACCTTAGAAAGGGCTGTGAATTTTGTAAAAAACTATGAAATGCGAGTTCAGCAAAAGCAGCATATGGCCACTAGCAATACTGAAGAAGAGGAAGTTAATGTCGTTGGGAAGAAGAAAAATAAGTATACAAATCCTCGAAATAAGTCTATAAAAAATTGCAGATATTGTGACAGAACCCATAAAATTAGGATGTGTCCAGCATATGGTCAAGTGTGTGCCACATGTAAGAGAGGAAATCATTATGCTAAACAGTGTAAAACTAAGTGGAACTCTTCTCATGATGAAGCATTCTCCAAGATTAAGAAACTAATTGTTGAAGCTCCTTGTCTGAAATATTTTGACAGTAATTGTAATGTGTCTTTACAGTGTGATGCTTCAATGTCAGGATTAGGTGCTGTCCTAATGCAAAACGGTCACCCAGTGGCCTATGCTTCTAAATCGTTAACTGAAACAGAACAGCGATATGCACAAATAGAAAAAGAGATGTTAGCCATTGTTTTTGCGGCATTACATTTTGACCAATGTTTTTGCGGCATTACATTTTGACCAATATCTTTATGGCAAAGACATTATTGTAGAAACTGACCACAACCCTTTGGAAAGTATTTTTAAGGAACCCTTACTGAAATGGCCTTAAAGGTTACAAAGCACGTTATTGCAGTTGCAGAAGTTTAATTTGAGTGTCAAGTATAAACCAGGTAGTAAAATGTATATAGCAGATACACTGAGTAGAGATTTTTTGTCGAATACATTTTCGGGTACTGATAAATCTGATGTAATTGCATTATTTGAAAAGGTTAGTAATGTAAATATGACAGAACATGTTGCTGTGACAAATGAGAGACTTGAGGATATTAGAGAAAAGACCATAAGTGATGTTGCATTGCAAACGTTAAAAGAAACAACTCTAAAAGGTTGGCCCACTCATTGCAAAGAGGCTCCTGAAATCATAGGATCTTTTTTTAAATTTAGGGATGAAATGACTGTTGATAATGATACCATTTTTAGAGGTAATTGCATTGTTGTCCCATCATGTTTAAGGTCTTACATGTTGAAACAAATTCATTATGCTCACAATGGGATTGATGCTACTATTAGGTATGGTAGAGATATATTGTTCTGGCCTGGCATGGGTGCAGATATAAAGAATTATGTTTCGTCTTGTGTGGTGTGTAATAAGTATGGTAGTAGACAAACCAAGGAATCCTTAAATTCACATGATTTTCCTTCTAGGCCTTGGTCTAAAATTGGAATGGATATTTTTAGTGTTGGTAATTGTAACTATTTGATTTTGGTGGATTATTATTCATCATATTCTGAGATAAATTCATTGGAAAACATGTTAGCGTCAAATGTAAGCAAGGTCAGGAGTCATTTTTCACGTTATGGTATACCGGACATTGTAGTAAGTGACTGTGGCTCACAATTTACATCAGTCGAATTTCAAAATTTTGTAAAGAACTGGTCATTTAAACATGTAAAATCTTCCCCTTACCACCACCAGTCAAATGGCAAAGCTGAAAATGCAGTTAAAATCATGAAACAGTTGTTCAAAAAATCAAAGGAGGATGGCCATGATCCACTATTAGTACTTCTTGAATGGAGAAATACTCCAACTGAAGGGTTTAACTCTTCACCTGCTCAAAGATTTTTTGGTAGAAGAACTCGAAGTCAATTGCCTATAACAGAAAATTTACTCAAACCCAAGACTGTTGATAGGATACCAGAAATTCAAACTAAGAAATTGATTAGGCAAGCTAAATATTATAATAGATCATGTACAAATTTAGTCTCATTAAAACCAGGTGATGTCATCCGTTCACAGCCAGTTCCAGGAAAAAAGGAATGGAAGAAAGATAAGGTAATAAAAGAGGTTTCAAAAAGGAAATACAAAATAGAAGTAGAAGGCAAAGTATATTTTAGAAACCATAAATTTGTAAGGTGTCAAAGAAACGAGCAGGTAAAAGTTACTGCTACTTTATTACAGATCCAGGCAGTTTATATAGCGGCCGACTGACGCCGGCCCGCGAGAGACAATGGAATTGACTGTGACCTGAGGTTGAAACAATAAACAATATGTAGTGAACGAGTACAAATTACAATACAAAACATACAGAACTACAATATGGATACAGTCTTGATGCCTGTGAATGAAGAAACATGTGATACACAAGGTGTGACATTTGTATAAATACGCATAAAGTACAAATGGTTAAAAATGCGTGACCTGGCACGTTTTAGGCGTGACTAATTGAGTTTGAAGAAAATGGGAAGTCACCAAAGAAAACATGCTCAGCGGAGACTTAATTAATGGCACCGCCGAAACACTACGCTGGTGCCGATGTGGTGACTTTACAAATACTCCCCCACCAAGACGAGGGACGCGTCTGACTAATCCCTGTATCTGCTGGGACGCTGATGGGTGCCGCGGCTCCTTGAAGATAACGGAGGGGTCTCCCGCCTGTGAGGCTGCTGGTTGGGCGGTCCCTTCCTGGGGCGGCCGCGCCTGCTTGGGTGAGGGCGTGCTGGAGTGCGGTTGGGCGGAAGGGGTGCTGCGTCGCTGTCGGGACTCTCCGACAGAAAGGCGGGCTTTAAGCGGTCTATTGAAACCCAGTCGTCCTTGCCAGGGAGTGCCAGCTGGAACGCCTTGCTGTTTCGTTCCAGCACGCGGAAGGGTCCCCTGTAGGGCTTGGTTAGTGGTGGACGGACGGTGTCGACTCTGACGAAGATGTGGGTGGCGGATGACAGCTGTGGCGGCATGAAGGTGGTTGCTTTGTCGATATATGAGCACCTGCAAGGGGCGAACTTGCCGGCCACGTCGCGGAGCCTCTGCAGTGATGGGGAGTGGCGTTCATCCGTCACGAGCTCTCCCGGCACCACGAGGGGTTCCCCATAGGTTAGTTCGGCTGCAGATGGGGTGCCGTCGGCTCTGGGGGCGGTTCTCAACCCGAGGAGGACCCACGGCAGCTGATGTTTCCAGTCCTCGGCGGTGCAGCGGGCCATGAGGGATGAATTTAGGGACCTGTGGAACCGTTCGACCAGGCCGTTGGCCGCTGGGTTGTACGCTGTGGTGGTGTGGTGCGTGGTTCCCAGCAGTTGAGCCAGGGCAGACCACAACTCGGTTGTGATGTGGTCCGGGACGCCGAAGCGGCTAACCCAACTGGAGAGCAGGGCCTCGGCGCACGCGCTGGCGGTGGCTTCTTGCATGGGTGTGGCTTCGGGCCACCTCGTCGAACGGTCTACCACCGTCAGGAGGTATCTGGATCCGCCTGATGGGGGAAGGGGCCCGACGACGTCGATGTGGATGTGGCCGAAGCGGCGCCCTGGCTGTGGGAACTCGCCTACCCCCGACTGCGTGTAATGACCCACCTTACTGGTCTGGCACTGCAGGCACTGTTTTGCCCAGGCCGTGGCGTCCTTTTGCACCCCGTGCCAGACGAACTTTTTTTAAAGCAGTTTGGCCGTGGTCCTGCCGGAGGGGTGTGAGAGGCCGTGAATTATGTCGAATACCTGGCGGCGGCGTGAGGCTGGAACCAAAGGGCAGGGCTGACCTGTGCTGATGTCGCAGAGCAGGCTGGGGCCTTTGGGGGCGAGGGTCACGTCCCGCCACTTGAGGGACGTGATGGCGGTGCGGTATGCTGGGGTTTCTGGGTCAGCGGCCTGTTCTCTGGCAAGGTCCTGGTAATCTACACCAAGCTGCACTGTGTTCAACTCGACTCTGGAGAGGGCGTCTGCTACAGGATTTTTCTTGCCGGGGAGGTACCTGACGGAACAGGTAAATTCGGCTATGGCTGAGAGGTGGCGCTGCTGTCTGGAAGACCATGCGTCCTCCTGCTTCGTGAAGGCGTGAACCAGTGGCTGATGGTCTGTGAAGACTGTGAAGGGCGTCCCCTCCAGGAGGAACTTGAAGTGCCGAACTGCGCGGTACATCGCGCAGAGTTCCCTGTCGAAAGTGCTGTAGCGGGTCTCTGCGGGATTGAACTTCTTGCTGAAGAAGGCGATGGGCTGGGGGGCGCCGCTGATGATTTGCTCCAGAACAGCACCGCAGGCAACGTTACTGGCGTCTGTTGTCAGCTGGAGGGGGGCCTTGGGATCCTGGTGTGCCAAGGCGGTTGCCTTGGCGAGGGCGGCCTTCATCAGGGAAAAGGCCTGCTGCTGGCTGGGTCCCCAAGACAGGGACTTCGGTTGGCCTTTTAGGACTTCAGTCAGGGGGGCCGTGGTGTGCGCGATCCCGGGGATGAACCGCCTGTAGAAGTTTACCATCCCAAGGAACTCCTGGACGGCCTTGATGGAGGTGGGTGTCGGGAACCTGGCTACGGCTGCTACTTTCGATGTAAGAGGGCGGACGCCTGTCGGAGACACCTCGTGACCCAGGAATTCTGCTTTCTGGACGCCGAAGGTACACTTGTCAAAGCGGACGACGAGGCCGTTCTCTTGGAGGCGCTGGAGGACTGCCCTGATGTGTCTCTGGTGTTCGCTGTGAGACCTGGAAAATATGAGAATGTCGTCGACGTAGCAGACGCAGAACTTAGGTCCCCAAGGATGCTGTCCATGAGCCGCTGGAAGGTGGCCCCGCCGTTCCTCAGCCCGAAGGTGGAGAAGGCGAACACATAGGACCCGAAGGGCGTGATGATGGCTGTCTTTGGTATGTCCTCTGGCGCAACAGGTACCTGGAAATAAGATTTAAGAAGGTCCAATTTAGTGAATATTTTGGCCCCATGAAAGGAGGCCGTAAGGTCCTGCATGTTGGGTAGAGGGTAGTGGTCGGGCTCTGTTGCAATGTTGAGCCGCCTGTAGTCGCCGCAGGGTCTCCAGGAGCCGTCCGGTTTCTGCACCATATGGAGGGGGGAGGCCCATGGACTGGAGGCTTTCCTGCAGATGCCCATCCGCTCCATCTCCGCGAATGCTTTTTTCGCCTCCTGAAGGCGCTGAGGGGGAAGCCTGCGGAACTTCGCATGTGTCGGGGGCCCTTTAGTCGTTATATGGTGGTATATGCCGTGCTTGGCTGGGGCCCCGGGGACTTGGCGAAGCTCGGGCTTAAATACCTCAGGGAACTCCGACAGTAGGTGTGCATACTGGTGGGGGGCGACGGCGCTGATGGTGGGTCTGGGTTCTGCTGTTAACGGGAGAGACCGGCAGGAGTCGGTATCGAGGAGGCGTTTGCGCCTCACGTCGACTAGCAGGCCGAAGTGCGCCAGAAAATCGGCCCCCAGGAGTGGGGTTCCTACGTCCGCGACGATGAAGTCCCAGGAGTAACTCTGGCCAAGGATGGAGATTGACAGGGGCCTGGTGCCGTAGGAGAGGATGGGGGTTCCGTTGGCGGCCGTCAGGAAAGCGGCCGGGTCTGGTGTCTGGTTGCAGTCCTCTCTGGATGCTGGGAAGACCGATTTAAAGGCCCGTGTCGACCAGCATCATCCTGCCGGAGACGGTGTCGCGGACGTAAAAACCTACTGTTTTTGAGGCCCTGGGTTCTTCGGCTGCCATGGCGGCCTGTCCTGCTGGCCGCCGCCACCCCCGTTTTTTGAACGGCGAACGAGCAGGGCGGCAGGCAGTTTCGGGTGTCCTTTCCGAACCACTTGTGGTAGCGACAGAAGCCCGGGGACCTCCATCTGCTGTGGTTCGGTGGACGCCTGTTGGCGATGGCGTTGACGGGCTGCTCTACATCCTCTTCAGGCTGGACGGAGCTGACCGGCTGTGTGGCTGGTTTTAGCCGCTGTGAAGTCTTGATGGAGTCTGTGAGATGTTGCGCCGTCTCTATGAGGTCCTCGATGCAGGGGTGGGCGCGGGTGTGATAGGAGGTAGGTAAACCTCCGAGTCCGCGGGGTCCGTGTTTAACTGCATGAAGGAGGGGATATCCGCGTCCATGCTCGCTCCTTTGACCCCTTACTGGAGTGGGGTACTCGTGTCAGTACGCACTTTCGTGCGCCGTGTGGTTCCGCTAGTGACGCTGGTGGGGTACGCCGACGAGAGTCAGCACGCTCAAACGCTGGTTACAGCGCCGTGTTTAGGCCGCTAAGAGCGTTTTGGAGAAATCCTGGAGCCAAGACTAAGTCGCCGTGTCGGTCCGTTAATGGCTCCGGGATACTCCGGGGTCACCACTGTAAGGTGTCAAAGAAACGAGCAGGTAAAAGTTACTGCTACTTTATTACAGATCCTGGCAGTTTATATAGCGGCCAACTGACGCCGGCCCGCGAGAGACAATGGAATTGACTGTGACCTGAGGTCGAAACAATAAAGAATATGTAGTGAACGAGTACAAATTACAATACAAAACATACAGAACTACAATATGGATACAGTCTTGATGCCTGTGAATGAAGAAACATGTGATACACAAGGTGTGACATTTGTATAAATACGCATAAAGTAAAAATGGTTAAAAATGCGTGACTTGGCATGTTTTAGGCGTGACTAATTGAGTTTGAAGAAAATGGGAAGTCACCAAAGAAAACATGCTCAGCGGAGACTTAATTAATGGCGCCGCCGAAACACTACGCTGGCGCCGATGTGGTGACTTTACAAATTTCTGAGGAAGACATCAGAGAGAGTAACTGATAACTATATTGATTCTGATATTGAAATTGAAACTGGTGTAAATACAAGTGAAGTTGCAAATGAATCGTGTGTACATCCTCAGGCTGATAACTTAGAATCACAAAGAACCAGAAGTGGTCGTATTGTGAGGAAACCTCAATATCGTCAGGATTATTTGTAATAAGTTTAGAGAGCCAACTAGGTATGTAGGATTAGATGTATTTTGCAGGGACCATTTACGTAGAAGAAAAGTTCTTCCAAATTTTGTTGAGAAAATGTAAAAGAAGGGAGATGTAACAATATGTGAATGTTATGATCTAGATTTTATAAGTAATCAGCATATGAATATTATGGGGTACGCTGACTAAGTTTGTGAGTCATATCTATTGTTTGTGTTTTGGCAAGTCACGTGACCAGAACAGCATTCGCATCTCACCCGCTCTCCAAAATGTTGGCTCGTCAACACTGTATCACAAATTGGTAACCTGTTTAATAAACTAATGTTAACTACCCTCAGCTTATCATTAAGAACCCGTAACAGTCACTGTATAGCTCAATATCTAAACCAGCTTTCTGTAATCTATTGAAAATAGATCTGCTGTATCCGATCTACAGTACTGCAAAAGGGACATATATGAACAACAATGTGAGACTGATTCTACAGATCTAGAAACACTGCAAATGACAGACTGTTGAGTGCTGCAATTCTAATCATCTAAACAGTACACAAGACTGCTGATAATTCTGCTCTGAATACAGAGGCCATATTAATTTTAAAAAGTGTCTTCCTATCACTGCAAATTCCACAGCAGTGGGAAGTTTGGCCCCGCTGTGTTATTGCATTGTGGAAACATTTTTGTCTTCAAAATTCCAGGCTTTAGAGAAGTACGGCACTTTGAATACATGGTATTCTACAACGGGTATTCAGAAAGCAGCAAGAATGAGAATTCAGCAGCCCACGGGAAGCACAAAGAAATATCAAGGCAATTGTTAAGTAAGAGTGATTCCCCTGAGCAAACAGAGCAAAACTTTGAACATTAACAAGGCATCTAACTGCTCATTATAGCTGAAACATGGCACTAGATCGAAAATGGAGGAGATCTTGCAGGAATGTGACCACAAAACGCTATAAGATTCATGGCTGGAGCTCTTTATTACAAATGGGAGATGTGATAGGAACAAGTACTTGTCAGCCAGTCAAGGAAGTATGCAAATTATCGAGATCAAGACCAACAGGAAAACCACAAATCATGATAAAAATGGTACAAATGATATATAGACCACATGGAAATTCAGGCCAAAGGTAGAATTAAGTGAAGGGGACATTTCCCATCTAATCTAATATAATAATGAAGCAAAGTTTGCTCAATCTTTGCTTAAAAGTTATATGGAGTTTCATGTCTCCTGTGGAAAAAAATGGCTAACTAGTGTAGGCTTAGATGAATTCAACTAATTATCATTTAGAATCTAGTTTAATCAACTTAATACAACAGAAAGGGGTGGGAGGTAACATTCCAGCCTTACAAATCACATGCTCTCTCGTCAACATCAGCAACTGCATAGATTTTGTGTGGCTGATAATCTAAGCCACACAAAATCTATGTCATATTTAAATTAGGGTAAATCTAGTTCAATAATTTCAAGATTAGACACACCATTCATTGGTCCGTGAAGCCTGAAGGCTGTCTGAACTTTCAATGTTTTAATTTAATGTCTGTTGATTTCACTGGACAATGCACTGTACACTATAAGTAATTATGGATTAATATTCAATACGTATACCTGAAATTCACAGCTTTCTGCAGAATCATGTTACAGAAATACAATTACTTTTTTTTTTTGTTTCTTGCAGTGTGGCCCCCCTCCATGCATGCACAGACAAAAGGCAGACAGAGCTTTTTGTCTGTTTCTTGCAATGTGACCCCCTCCATGCATGCACAGACAAAAGGTACACACAGGCAGACTGCAGTGGGAAAGAAATTGGATACAGTAACTGTGTCAAGGTAGGACTCATTTCAGTTATGAATAATTTACCAGAATATTTTACTTAATATTCATCAAGGGTCCAGTTGCTTGCAACTTCCAGCCTGTATAACCTCTGTCCCGTCCCCCCAAACCACCTCACCATCACAAACCCACACAATAAAGAACCCCATGTCTTGTTATATTAAGGAGCACACTAAAGTGCATAAGTGCTGTAGTGACAGACTTACATGTCTGAAGGTAACAGGAAATATTAATTTCAAAAAGCAAATATGGAAGACATTTTGCAACAATAAACTGCAACTTCTTTGTTTATCAGCTCCATAATCACTTATCATTTTCTGCCTGGCTGCCAATGCTAAATAAATTCTATAAATTCTATATAAATCTCATCTTAAGTGTGAAGTATAATAAAGTGTTAAGTGGAAATCTCTTAAAATGAATTTTAAGTGTAAATTCCATGTTAGTTTAGGAAATATGAGGTCTTCTTGTTAGCCGTAAGACACCTGGAAAGTGTTCAAGTCTTCGCTGTAATATAGGGTGCCTGTTCCTTAACAGACTCTGCTACCTAACAGAAATCTGTAAAATACCCAAGTGCAGGGTATCAATAGGCTCTTTGTTCCTTAACAGACTTTGTTCCTTATCATAAATCTAGAACATATTCAAGTACAGACTTTAAAATAGGGTCTGCATTCCTTAACCAGAAATCTAGGAAATATTCAAGTGCAGGCTATGATATGGGGTCTGTTGCTTAACAGACTTTGTTACCTATCAGAAAGCTAGATCCTACAGCATCCGTTAAGCAGAGGTACTATTTCCTATCCTAAGTTGAATATTATAAGAGAAAAAAGAGGGAAAATGATGAAAAACACAAGATGAATTGAACACTCACCATCTTCTTCTTCTTGTTGAGGTCCTTCAGTGGAGGATTCTTGCAAATCTGCAAAAAGTAAGAGACAGAATGAGTTGGCTGTGCAGCATTGCAGAATTGACTTATCACTTGCAATTATCATTCTAAAAAACTCTTTTATTGTATTTACAGCAAAAAAACACAGCAGAGATCAGGATAATGTGTCACATATAGTGAAATCTTCATTCATTCCAGCTCTAATTTTCCTTTTTCTTTCACAGATTGATATATAGAGCAGAGAAGAAAGGAGGTCTGGCTCTTCATAATTAGAGCCTTTGCTGTTGAATCATCAGACAGGTAAGTTGGTACCAATATTTATTCATTGAATAACAAGTAAAATAACCTTTCACTCAAAAAAGGCAAATTAACATTTGCTGGGTCAAATCAGCTCTTGATATTTCAAAGATAAGGAATTTTATCTGCACTATTCAGTGACTGTAATTTTGTGACGCTTTGCTAGGTAAAACAGCATCCTCTGCACATTCCAAGTCTGCTAAGATGAAAAAGAAAGCAAATTTGATCCAAGGTCATCGAGTCACACAAAGGCTTTTAATTCAATATTTCCTCTACAGTTACAGAGCAAAGGTCTTTAGTTTTAATACAATTAATACCCTTTTTTATAATTTTAATACTTTTTGCTCAACAGCATTTTGTACCAATAATTAGATTTTGAAATCCTAAACATTCTATTTTAGTTACTGATTAAGCAATGGGGTAAATGCTGTTGAGCAAAAAGTATTAAAATTATAAAAAAGGGTATTAATTGTATTAAAACTAAAGACCTTTGCTCTGTAAGTGCGTAAGTTCAACCAAGTGCGTAGTTGCGTAAGCTCAACTCTCACTGTTCAAGACGTGTTTGGCGACTTGAGAGGGGAAAGGGATGTAGCTCCCCTTATTTTCATTTGAAATGCCACATTTCTCCCTTGTAAAAGGTATGCACATATCTTAGTTTATATTGTACATGTTGCCATAACACTTAATAGTGTTCTTGTGTATCTTCACCTTGATGTAACAGCAAATTGCCAAGAGTTTTTATGGTAATGTTACGTAAGTAGTGATATTCTTCCATAATTTTATGAATATATATCAATTCTTGACTCCAATTCCACCTCTTATGCATGAAAAGCCCGGCTAACTGTGTAATGTAACACTTAAGTTAGGCATGAGTACATCATAGCCTAGGCTAAGGACTGCATGCTGTTTGGCACAAGATGGCTGTCTTAAATGAACTTTTTGTATTACAGGGAACCAGTCCAGGGTATTCGTATTACGGGAACCAGTACAGGCGGTCCCCAGCTTACGACGGTTCCGGCTTACGACGTTCCGAGTTTATGACGGTTTTTCAGATATATTCATTAAAAAATCCAGGCCGGCTTACGACGTTTGTTTCGAGTTTACGACGCAGCCCGTTTACGACGCAGCCTGTTTACGACGCTTTTCAATTACGTATATTTATAAAAAAATCCGTTTCTGGTTTAACAGTAATCATCAAAAATCAGTTTCTGGTTACAATTATTAAAATACATTGCAAGGTTATGACGTTTTTTCGGCGCTTTTTACGCCGCTTTGTAAGCGGAACTGGTTTCGTGAGCATAGCTGCGCTCTGTATGTAACTGCATTGGTACTGTAGTTGACCGGACAACGACCTTCCTGGGTCGATCACGCAGGCGCGCGTAACAATACCAAACAACCCTTTCCTCACTTACGTGTTTGCCTCCGCAGAGTTAGGTACGTTGCCTCATTGTTGCTTTTCTTTAGCTGCAGTTTTTTCGTGAATTGTGCCTTCACTATGGCTCCAAAACGGCAGAGTTCATCATCTGATGCTAGTGCATCCAAGAAGCCGAGGAAAAGCATCACCATGGAAGTCAAGTACGACGTAATCAAGCGTTCGGAGAAGGGTGAAAGTAACACTGAGATAGGCCGTGCCTTGGGCCTTAGCAGAAGGACGGTTGTTACCATAGTGAAGGACAAGCAGTGTATTCTGAAACGTGCAAGACGCTGCACCAATGAAGGCAACGGTGATTAACGTGAAGCAACGTAGCCAGAACGTAGTGGAGATGGAGAAGTTATTGTTGATCTGGCTGGAAGACCAGAACCAACGGCGTGTTCCAGTGAGCCTGAGTGTGATTCAAGAGAAGGCTAGGGAGCTGCATGTGGCAGTGGTGAAGAAAAATGGGGAAGGCAGTGCTAGTGAAGAATTTTCCGCCAGTAGGGGTTGGTTTAACCGCTTCAAGGCTCGTGCAAATTTGCACAATGTGAAGTTGCAAGGTGAAGCTGCTAGCGCTGATGACGTAGCAGCAGAAAGTTTCCCTAGTGGTTTGGCTGAGATAATTAGGGAAGGTGGTTACACTGCTGACCAGGTATTTAATGTAGATGAGACAGGGTTATTTTGGAAAAGAATGCCAAATCGTACATACATTTCCAAGGAGGAGAGGTCAGCACCAGGCCATAAAGCTGGTAAGGAGAGGCTGACTTTACTCTTTGGGGCAAATGCTAGTGGCGATTTGAAGCTTAAGCCCTTGCTAGTGTACTTGGCAGAAAATCCCAGGGCTTTTAAGGGCATTTTCAAGAGTCAACTCCCCGTCATTTGGAAGTCCAATAAGAAAGCTTGGGTTACCTTGATGGTCTTCGAGGACTGGTTCAATGACCACTTTGTGCCCGCAGTGGAAAGGTATTGTGCCTCGAAGGGTCTGCCTTTTAAGGTCCTGCTTGTCTTAGACAATGCCCCTGGTCACCCGGCTAATCTTAGTAATATGAACCCTAATGTGAAGGTGGTGTATCTACCACCAAATACTACATCCCTCATACAGCCGATGGACCAGGGAGTCATTGCTAACTTCAAGGCATACTACCTGAGGAGGACAATACGCGCTGCTTTACGGGCCGTTGAAGGTAACAAGGAGTTGACTCTGAAAGATTTTTGGAAGGGCTACAACATTGCAGATGCTGTGACGAACATCGCACGTGCTTGGGACGAAGTAAAGGTGTCGACTCTGAATGGTGCGTGGAAGAAACTGTGTCCGCAGTTTGTGAATAGTTTTAAGGGGTTTGAGCAGGCAGAAGATGTTGAGGCTGTGACAAGGAAAATTGTTGGGCTAAGCAAGAGGCTGAAACTGGACTTGGAAGCTGAGGATGTCACTGAGCTGCTGGCATCCCACGGAGAGGAATTGTCATCGGAGGACCTCATTGAGCTGGAGAAGCAGATGATCGAGGAGGAGGAAGAGGCACTACAACCAAAGGTCAAGGAATTAACAATCAAGGGCTTGACAGAGGGTTTTGCTCACCTGGAGAAATGTTTGGCAGCATTTGAGGGTGAGGACCCTAACATTGCCAGGTTTGAGAGGATTCGCAGAGAAATGCTGGATCTTACTACGTGCTACAGGGAGGCGCTGAAGGAGAAGCAGCTGAAGAAGAAAGTGCAGTCTAGGCTAGACTCTTTCTTCGTGAAGAAGTCTTCAGCACCACCTGCCACTCCTAGTCTAGGTAAGGATTTCTCAACTTTATTTTTATTAACTGCTGTAATATAAATTGTTATAACTTGTAATAATATTTATAAAAATGTTACTGCAATTTATATTTACATACTGTAGATACACAGCATAACCCAATAAATTTTATCATTTGTATCATTGCAGGAGTGACTCCTAATCCAGATTCCCCAGAACCTCTACCTGGCTATGAATCAGAACCTGAGCCTGAACCTGTACCTGCAGTAACCTCCCCAGCAGCTTCTCCAGCTCTATCAGGTAAGGAATTCCTAAGTGTTTAATTTTTATAATTTTCATGCATGAAATCATTTGTACATACAGTACTGTACATATGGTACAAATTTTATATTTACTATCGCATAACCTAATTTATTTCATTATGTGCCATTCCAGATCTCTTTGGTAGTGATGACAGTCCTGACTCCCCTGAAGAATTCCAGGGTTTTGAAGTTACGGGACCTCCTGTCTCCTCTCCAACTTCACCAGGTAAGGAATTCTTAATGTTTTTTTTAATGTTTTATAAATTTTTATAAATGTTACAAAAAGTGTACTGCACTTCACCCACTGTACAGTACACTATTGCTTTAGTATTTGCTGTAACTTTACATAATCATTATCATTCCAGATCCACAAGTTACAGCCTCCTCCCGGCCCAACTCAGCTGACCTTATCCCCTCTCCAGCCCCATCAGGTAAGGATTTCATGACTTTTTTTTCTTTCAAATCACTTTATAAAACTGTATACAGCACAGTAGCTTATTGCATACATACCCCTGTGTGGTAATTTCTATCTTTTATCATTCCACAAATGACAGGTGTCCCCTGCTCAACTCCAAATTCACCTGCACCAGTAGCACCTGCACCCATTTCATGTCCACCAGGTAAGGAATTCTTCACTTTTTAGAAATTTCTATTAGCCTACATTGTTTTAAATTGTGTTATTATACTTATACAGTACAGTACAGTACTGCTGTGTACAGTATCATTTCTATCTTTTTCATTGCAGACTCCCAAGCACCTGCAGATGCCACACCATAGCCCCCCTGTTCTCATCTACCATATGCCCATCCCAGTAAGCAAGCCAACCACTAGAATTTGGTAAGAACACTTTCTGTTTTATAAATTGTTATACATTTTATAAATTTAGTGTACTGTTTATGAAATCCACAGAAGTACTTTATTCTAATCTTTATCATGTACATTATCATTCCAGACTGACATGCACCTTTAACCTGACCTCTACTGGAACTGTACAAAACCTTCCTCATGTAGCCTACATCTTTCAAATCACTCAAGGTATTGAATTCTTCACTGTTTTTAATGTTATAAATGGTCATATGTGCAGTACATTTGATAAATATAAAGTAACGTCTTCATTCTAATATTCCAGACTGCCCAGCACCTTTACTAGAGCTCCCTCATCCTCGCCTCCATCTTCTAAAAATCACTGAAATTAGGGAAGGAATTCATATTTTTATTTTGTACTGTTGAACATAGGTTTGTGAAATACCTGAACTGATACAGAACAGTGTAACACATACAGTACAAACTCTGCAGCAATTTTATCCTTATCATTGCAGGCTCCCCACGCATACAATCTCCATCTCCCCCAACCTAGCCTGCGGTTGTAACAGCTTTGACAATCACTGAAATGAGGTAAGGAATTCCTAACTCTTTATAATTTTTATATATTTATTATTCTACTGTAAAGTACTGACTGTTCTGTATTTATACAGTACAGTACTGTACTTTGTTGCATGCAGGACTACTGTACAGTATTATATGTACACTAATACTAAATTTTTACATTCCAGAATCCCCCTGAATCATGAGGAAGCAACATTTTTCCAGGGTTAAGAAGCACGGGGTTTCCAAAATAAAAGTAAGGAATTCACTTTTGTTTTTTATCTTTTATAAACTCTTTGGTATAAATTACAGTACAGTACAGTGTACTGTACACCTGTGTTACTGTATAACATGTTGTATTTTACTTTTGTGCAGTATATGTACAGTACTCTATACTTTACTGCATACAGGATTTACTGTACTTTGTAGTAAATTGTAAATTTTTCCATTCCAGAACCACCAGTTTTGGATACACACCACATCAAAATGTAGGTAAAACATCAAGAAACAACATGCAGTATACCCAAAGGATTAAAAGTAAGCCTTTCATAACTTTTGTTTCAAATTTTTATACAATTTTCTGGCGTCGTATGCCGTTGTTCCGCTTTACGACGATTTTCGGTTTACGACGCGGCGCAAGAACGGAACCACCGTCGTAAACCAGGGACTGCCTGTATAGGGTATCTGTACAAGAACCACTGTAAGTACCTATGTAAGAACCAGTTCTAACAATTATGGAAGGAACATTAGGAATAAGTTGTTTACACCATGTAACCTACTAAGAAGCATTAAACAACCGCGGGAGTCGGCGTTTCCCTCAACCCTAACTACAAAATGAAGATCCGTCCGTCTACGACGTCAAGTACCAGTCCAAGCTAAGAGTAGTCTGGGGTTTATTAACGTAGGCCGGTGTGTTACACTTGTTTAGCCTATGCCCAGGATTGAGTCGTTATGTATAGGCTAGTCTGAGTTAATTGTCCTAAAATGAATGGTAGCCTCCGAATGTAAGCCAGGACAATTGACATATAAAGCCACGAGTAGTATAAACAAATATTACATATGGTGAAACAAATATGACAACAGGCAACCAAGGGATAGGCAATATATCAATATCATCCCTTGAAGAATGGCCTACACTAGCAGAGGCCTTTGCTTCGGCCCTAGCTGTAGCTTTTCTGATTCGGTCACGTTTCAATATGTCTAAATGAGTCTGTAACGTCTTCCATGTACTCTTTTCCCAGTCCTTACATTCGTCACAATTCAATTCAGGCGAACAAATTTGTTCCCTACAAGTACAACAAATGGTATGTGTGTCGTATTTTACCGACACAAGTCTAGTTTTGCAGCCTTTGCTGCAGCACCTAATGCTGGATAAACTAGAGTCCGACATAATGGTCAAAAATTCTGAAATGAATAAGTCACAATTGAAGTATCCAAAATTCTAGCTAGGCCAGATAGCTGCGCTACCAAAATCAAAGAGTACTTCACCAAAGACGGTCTCCGGCCATCCGGTGAAATCGAAAAACGAGAGCTGCTAATAACTGTTGTTTAGTCATTAACCGGCAGAAACGAATTGAGCTCCTTAGCTACGTTGTACCTATTCTTCCCCGGCAGTGGGCGGGGTAACATACCTACACCTAAAACAAAAGAGCGTTACCGCGAATTTCGAAATATGAGCTGCGGCGTAAAGTAAAAACTATAGCTATGTAATTATTTGGTAAGTTACTTATATAAAATATATTACTTGTGTAAGAATAAGGAGAGAGAGAGAGAGAGAGAGAGAGAGAGAGAGATAATTCTGTTGTGAGTTTTACTTAACCTAATGAAGACCTAGGCCTATACTGATATATAATTTCATATATGCCTACTGAAAATTACGAAGGGTTTCGGCCATAATATTAGGCCTACTTACTAGAGTTAATTCACTTTAGCTAGATATATCTGCCGGAAGGACTCCCCTGAAATGACTCCTATAATTGTCTACAAAAAAAAAAAAAAAAAAAGCTTTCTTTAGCAGCCAAGTTCAGGGAGGCCTTGTAAGCGAGCTCTTCAGGAGGAGGAGTCTAGCTCAAGTAATGCACTATTAACCCACGAATTGATAAAAATACAGAGAGAGAGAGAGAGAGAGAGAGAGAGAGAATCTTGTCATAAATTTTCCTCGTCCCATAAAAAAATCTAGGCTAGGCCTATGCGCCTATATGCTGTAAGCCTAGGTATTCCACTTTATAGCAATGAGCCTAAGAGCAACAAAGAGTCGACAAGCAATACGAGAGAGTTGCTAATAGGCTTAAGCAACATCAGTTTCATGAAAATCATGTCGATCATCCAGCAAAAGTGTTGCATAGATAGAGGCTTATCAAAGTAAATAATTATACACAAAGAATTCAAAGTCAGCTGATAATAAACCAAACCATTTTCATTTCAGAAATGTAGAATTGGGTCTCTCTCTCTCTCTCTCTCTGTCTTACGTGATTTTGGGATGACAATCCAAAAGTATATTATGTCTATGGCTTTCTCCAATATCAACCAGGGACAAAATGAATGGGGGCACATTCTTACGTTCTCCACGTTGAAATCATCTTTCCTTTTGCACAGATGAACCCGAATTGCACAACAAAATGCCTCTTTCTTGGCGATGGCGATCGCGATCGTCACAAGTAACACAACACAGACGACATCTTTGTTGACACTAATCAGCTGATTGAAATGTGACGTCACTGCGCGAGAAGTGTGACGTCACTGCGCGGGAAGTGTGACGTCACTGCTCGGGAAGTGTGACGTCACTCGCCTTCCTCTTCTTCTTCTTCTTCTTCCGCCTTGCTTTCAGTGACGTCCCCGGCTTGCAGAATTGACCTGATCGGTTGAATCTGGCCATTAGCTTCGCAAAAGGATGAAAACCATTTGAGAAATCGGCGATATAAATATAATTATAGAGCCAGTTATGCGGTTTAATTTAGTCTCCTATGAATCGCCAACGTTTTCTGTATAGGAGTCAGACATAGAAAACTGCTCCTGACAGTTTTATGGGTAACTAACATAATGCTACGATGCAAAATAACAATCTGATCACAAAAAAATCGATATCTTAGCGCTATCTGGTTATCGAGTTGTTGGGGGGGGGGGGTAATGGTGGGCGGGAGTGACTTTGACAAGTGCCTCGATGTTCCACTAGGGCAATGGAACACTTTTAGCATTGAAACAAATTGAAAAAAATTGGCCCAAAAATATCTCTTTGAGACCCTGCCCAAATCCCAAGTACTTGGTAAGAGAACACTGCAAGACGTCTCAGACCCTTCCCATTTAGCTTCAAATTATCTTTCACTGTCAAATTTTGAATGGTACTTCCCTATTTCTGTCACCTTACTCCTGACAAGTGTTTCATAATATCCCACTGGCACAGCAGATTCAAGTGATTCCCAGCTGTGTGTAGCCACATCAAAAATCAGCCCAAAGTATCATTAGCCCCCTTCCTTACATCATTTGAACTCCAATCAGGCACAGGAAGCAGAGCACCTGGCTGAACAATGCTTATCAGGGTCCACAAATCAATTTCATATTTATATTTCCATAGATATTGATGAGATGTCAGTCTCCTGGCCCAAGATTCCTACAGCAGTGTAATCATTTTAGTCTAATACCAATATCCAGCACAAGGACTCAACCCAACACACTTATTCTCTCAAGAATACAATACTCCAGTATGTATATGCTGACTATTGAGTTTCCATTACAAACATTTTAATTATCTGTAGGTAACTGATAAAATATAGATTTTAAGATTCTTCTACAGTCAAGAGACCCTCTGATGTTGCAAAAGGGGTCACTGCCGACTTTTATCAAGTCATTTTCACATTAGAAATTCCATGTATGCTCACCTTGATGCTCAGAATGAACTGGGAGTGATGAAGTCTCCGTAGACATCAAACATGTTAAAATTGATTGCATCCTTAAAAGTTCATTTTAATTTATTTAACGGAGTCTTCTATGGAGATCGTTTTCTTTGAGAGAGGCAGATTGCCCCTTACTTTGTATTGCAGTGTAAGCGATCTTCAGAAGTAAACACAAGCGGCAGTTACCAGATTGGCATATTGGGTGCCAAATTCGAGAAATTGGGCACTTTTCAAACCTGATTGGCATCCAAAATTTTGATTTGACTCAGTTTTATTTTGGCATATTTTCTTAAATTCGAATATTTTTCTAAATTATATAAAATCCTGTCAAACCCGTATGGTTGAGCAAGGGAGCCGTTTCAAAGGCAAATCCTGCGTATTACTACTACTAATACTGCTGAAAGGGCATCCCTTAGAGTGGAAGTATAGCCAAAAATCAATTTCTCCAAGAAGAATAAACACGTGATTTGGAAGATACTTAACTGTGAGTAGCACGTGTTGACATACTAGGTTCATGTCGTATTGAATATGCTTGACTGTTTAATATTAAGGTGAATCCTGGCGTAGGAAAGGGTGGGCTAATTTACAGTATATCTGCGGAACCTGTCCCCGGTCAGGGCACGGTGCCCCAAGTGAGGTTATGTAGGTAAGGGCTGGTTAGGTCAGGAAAAGTTGGTAAAATTTTATAAGTTGCCAATAAGACTCCAGCCAGCCATTTTTGCACGAAAAACCATTTTGAGTTTTTCATGCTAAAATGACTAGGAAATAATAGGGCACTAAAAGAACCCTAAAATACCAATATAACTTCACCTACGGGCGTTGACTGGTTACAATTTTGCCGTATTAGCTATGGAGGGGGGGTATTCTTACCTTATAAGTCGTGAATTTTCTGATTTTTTATTTATCATTTGCGCATAGTGTTTATGGGGTTCAAAATAATGAGAATGAAGAGCTGCTCTTTTCAAAAATGGAAGTCACAATTTCATAGTGTGTATTGGCAACTTATAAAATAATACCAACAATAATGATTTCCCAATTTTTAGTATTCTTAGTCCGTGATGGTCGACTACTTAGCGTTTGTGACTTGTATCCTATTGTGTTCAGTCTATTAACTCTAATAATGATGTAGTTATGGCTGAATATGAAACCCAATATAAAATTTTTGTTACTAAGTTATGTAGTTGGTTGTGGTACATTTCATAACCTGGGATTATGTGGTGAATTTTGCAGGGGCTTCGAGACAGGGACCAGCCCTAGTATAGCCAAACCTTTAATGTAGCCTAGTTATGAGTAGTGCCAGATATTCGAGCCATACGCTCCTTATGTTGAAAGACTAAATGTGTTGTATTTACTGCAATATGAAATATCATGAAAAATATTTTGCGTAAACTGCTTTGATGAACTCTGTTCTACCTAGCTGTAGCTGTTATTGCACTAAGGACCGGGCCATTTGTTAGAATTGTAGTTGTTCCTTCCAGGAAAGTTAATTTTTCTTTCTTTTCTCAGGTAGCTTTTCTAATAAGATAATCACCAGTGCCGTGCGCTAGTGAAAAATTTCTATGATGGCCAAAGGAAATATAAAAATGAATGGGAGAAAAAGTTTTTATGGCTGAAAGAAGCACCTGATTGGAGAGGAGATGCATACTGCAAGTTAGGCTTTTGTACTTTAATTCCAAGGCAGCCAGTCCTTCGAAAACATGAGCAGTCGTAAAAACACAAGAAAAAGTAGTCGGCAGTCAAGTGCACAAACTTAATAACATTTCAACCCAGTGGACCTAGTGAGACTGTTAAGAGAACAGAACTGGAGCCAGCATTGGCCGTCTCTTGCCTCTGCTCTTTGCTGACAGTTGACCATTTTCGTTAAATAAGAAAAATGGTAAGGGCAGTACCTTGGGAAGCATAAATTTGCATAGAACAAAATGCAGCAAACTTATTAGTGAAGTAATATCACCTGCCTTCAAACAAGAATTAATATATGATGTAAAAGATGCAAAATATGCTCTACTAATTGATGAAGCAACAGATATCAGTACAGATAAACATCCCTGTATTACAGTAAGGTTCTTCTTCGTTTTTAACGTGCATTTTTCCCATTATTATATGGGGTAAGCACGATGCCTTCTTTTGAAGGACTTTGATTTGGCGGTGGGGTAGGCCGTAGCCTCGATCGGCTGCCCTGCCCGACATCGCTTAGACCCCGGTAGCGAATGTGTACATGTTACCAAATGCACAGCTCCCTTTCTCCCAGCAGCGAGGAGAACTGGGCGAGTAGGTTGACAGTTTGAGACGTGTGAGGTGTCTGTTATGTTTTAGAAGGTGTTGCAGTGGCTTTGTTTATGTGTGTATTAGTCTGTAACACCCATTTGCTTTCAGCAAACCTATCCGTTGATTACGTACGTAATCCCGGGGTGTCTACACGGATAGCAAAGTGTCCGCCTCTCTGACTGGTCGGCTGCGGGGATTGAACCCTCGCCATAGACTTCTATGAAGTCTGAGGTTGCTGCTCCTACCAACCAAGCCATCGAGGCTCCCCCTGTATTACAGTAAGGTATTTTAATAAAAAAAAGAATTGTCACAGAATTGGTTAGCTTTGTAACAGTTACTGAGGCAGCTGGTGCAGTATTATTTAAAGTGATTAAGTATGCCATAGAAGACATTGGTCAAAGTTTAAGCAACTATCTCGGATTTGCCAGTGATGGTGCATCTGTGATGATAGGGAATATTAATTCAATGTGGACACGAATAAAAGAAGAATCACCACACTGTGTGCAAGTCAGATGCATCTGCCACTCTCTTGCCCTGTGTGCGCAACACTCTTTTGAGAAACTGCCTTCCAACTTGGGTTTTCTTTTATCGGAAATCCCAAAGTGGTTTTCGAAAAGCTCTCTTAGAAGAGAGACTTACAAATCTCTCTTTAAGGTGATGGACCCAAATGGAGAGAGGAAAGGACTGCCAACTCCTTTCCAGCAAGCTTCTGTAACAAGATGGCTTGTGAGAGGAAAGGTAATGAATAATATTTTATGCAAATGGGATGAATTGCGTGGTATTTTAGTAAAAAAAAAAAAAAAAAATTGTCACAGAATTGGTTAGCCTTGTAGCAGTTCCTGAGGCAACTGGTGCAATATTATTTAAAGTGATTAATAATGCCATAGAAGACATCAGAACCGAAGAACAAATAACTAAAATAAGGCCAGTTTTCAATTGTTCTTTGAAAACCTCAAAGGATCTGCCATCTTTAAATGAGGCTGCTTATACTGGTATTGACTTGATGGGTTCCATTTTGAAATCGCTTTTTTATTTCAGAACTAATCAATATGCTGTGTTAGCCGACATAGAGTCTGCCTTTCTTATGATTAAGTTGGCTAGTGAATATGATCAGAATAGATTTTGCTTCTTTTGGAGAAAAGGAAATAAATTAGTTTGTTATCGATATACAACTATTGTTTTTGGATACACTTCTCCTTTTATCTTGAATTATGTAATGAAACATCATAATGAATCATATCCTCAAGACAAATGTAGGCAAATATTAGATAAGTTTTATGTAGATAACTTGATAGTGACAAGAAATGACATAGGTGAATTACATGAGCTATATAATCTTTGTTTTTCAAGAATGAAGGAAGGTGGATTCACTTTAAGATCATGGAAATCAAACTCAACTTAGTTAAGGGAGACCATGAAATCTGATGATAGGTTAGTAAAGCATGGGTGCACTGAGGAGAAGGTATTAGGGTATAGGTATAATGTAAATAATGACACTAAGTATAGTTGATTGTGTGGTAGATGCAGAAGCTGACACCAGAAGGAAAGTTTCATCACTAATATCCAAGGTTTTTGATCCACTTAACTTTGTTTTACCCGTCACTATTAAAGGTAGAATCCTAATGTGCAAAGTTTGGAAGTTGGGAATAGAATGGGATCAGAAGGTGCCCAAAGAAATTGTAAATGAAATGAAAACTATCAGTAAAGATTTTGAAATGTTATCTCAGTTATCATTTCCTAGACAAGCCATAAATGAACAGAAATCTTATGGACTGCATATATTTTGTGATAGTTCTACTGAAGCTTATGGGTTTGTGTTTTATGCATGTGATGAAGAAAATAAAAGTACTTTCTTATTTGCTAAAGCAAAGCTCGCTCCTTTAAAAAAGGGTAACGAGCAGTGTACCTACTTTAGAATTAATGGGAGTAGTCTTAGCTTTGAAGTGTTTACCAACCTTAATGGAAACTTATAATAATATTCAATTTCAATTTGTAAATATTTGTGTTGATGCTCAAGTAGTGCTAAATTGGATTATAACAAAGGAGCCTAAAGTGAAATCTAAATTTGTAAGAAACAGGATATTGGAGGCAGAGTCTTGCTGGTGATTTTTCCAATGAATTTAACATCCCTATAGTTTTTCATTATTTGCATACTGACCAGGACCCAGCTGATTTAATGACAAGAGGATTGTCATATGGAAAGTACTTGTCACAAAGAAAGTGTTGGTTAGAAGGATGGATGGATGGATGTATGATATTTAGGGCAAAAGCCCAGGCACTGGGGCCAACAAGGCCATTCAGCGCCGTAATGGAAAGAAAATAAATTATGTTAAAGTTATGAATTCATGAAGGAAATGATTAATAAATAAAATGAAGTGATGTGACCAATAAATAAGGGTATGAAGTTTAATGAATGATGTGCTATATACATAAAAAAAAAATTAATGTCATTAAAATTCTACATGATGTAATAAATTATTAAATAATATTAAATATCGTTAAAAATTTTAATACACTTTAAAAAAGAGATGATAGCAGAAATATCTGCTTCATCTCCCAAAATATCAGACAGGGATTTACCCTGAAAATATCTCTCTCTTTGGTTAAAATATCTGGGGCAGACCACCAGAATGTGCTCCACTGTTAGTGTCTCGTCACAGTAAGCACACTCTGGAGGGCTGCTTCCTTCAAAAATAAACTGATGGGTCAGACGAGTGTGCCCAATCCTTAATCTCGTTAAAATAACCACTGTTCGTCTGTCAAGCTGGAATGACGAAGACCATGGTAGTACATTATCCCTAATATTTCTATATTTCTTATTATTGGCAAGAAGGGGAGAAGTCCACTTTTCTTGCCATTTACTTAAAACATAAGATCTAATGGGACCTTTTAGATCTGTATGAGGCACTTTTCTAAAAGAGGTTTCTGATAAAATACTAGCAGCTTTCGCTTCCCTATCTGCCATCTCGTTTCCGCGAATCCCCACGTGAGAAGGGACCCAACAGAAAGAGACTGATTTACGTCGACAATATATACGAAAAAGCCACTCCTGAACTTTTTGAATTAATGGATGAAAGCTATTAAATTTTTTAATAGCTTCTAAGGTGCTTCTAGAGTCTGAGTATATGACAAAATTAGAGTCACTACTTTGAAAAACTAAATCTAGGGCAGACACTACGGCTGTTAATTCGGCAGTAAATATTGATGCAGAGTCAGGTAATTTAGCTGTGTACGCTGTATCACCAAGGATAACAGCGCAACCAACACCACTATCTGACTTAGATCCATCTGTATAAATTTTTGTAAAATTAGTATGGGTAACATCGTGCTCTAAGAATTTTCCCCTATCTCTTCTACAGTGCAGTCCTTTTTGTTAAACAGTTTCTTACATATTGATGCTTCTGGGATAAGCCATGGAGGATTTACAGGATATTCTACTCCCAGGACTTTCTGGGATTTAAGGTGATTATTCCTAACATCCTCATTCAGTCGAATTTGGAATGGTTTAGAAGCTCTTGTACCAGAAAAACTTCGAGAGTCTGTTTCCTTTAGTGCTTGAAAGGAGGGATTTTTGGGAGCACTTTTCATTCTAGCCATGTATCGCAACCCTAGCTCTTGCCTTCTAAGATCAAGGGGTAAATGATCTGTGTCGACATAAATGCTTTCAACAGGCGAAGTTCTAAAAGCCCATGAGCATATTCTCAACCCCATGTTGTGTACAACATCCAGTTCCTTTAGCTTGGTTTTACAGGCTGAGGAATAAATCTGACAGCCATAGTCTAGCTTAGATCGACACAGAGAGTCATATAGCCTCAGAAGGGATTTCTTATCAGCCCCCCAACTAAATCCAGAGACAACCTTTAAAATATTCATAGATTGTTTAACATTAAACTTTAGGGCATTTATGTGGCTAGCCCATGTTAATTTATGGTCAATAGTCATCCCCAGAAATTTAACTTCACTCTCGTAAGGAAGGATGGACCCTTTTAAACTAAGTGTGGGAACCTCTTCCACACGCCGGCACCTGGTGAATCTTACTGCAACTGTTTTGGAAGAGGAGAATTTGAAACCATTCTCATCAGCCCACTTAGTAATAGCATTAATAGACCTTTGCAAATGTTTACATACGGACAAGGAATCATATCCTGTGCAGTATATTGCAAGGTCATCGACAAAAAGCGAGCATTTAACAGGGGGCGAGATTTTTTCAATCACACTATTTATTGCCACTGAAAAAAGTGTTACACTTAAAACGCTTCCTTGGGGAACTCCTTCCTCCTGCATAAAAGGTTGGGAGAAGGAGTTTCCCACTCTTACCTTAAAAAGTCTGTCTGATAAAAAGGAATATATAAACCTGACCATTCTTCCACATATGCCCATCTTGTGCAATTGTTTCATGATGCCAATTCTCCAGGTAGTGTCATATGCTTTCTCCAAGTCAAAAAATATGCCAATGGTCTGACACTTTTTGGCGAATCCTTGCTGGATTTGGTTGGTCAGCCTCAGCAAGGGATCAAGGGTGGAGCGGTTTTTTCTGAAACCAAATTGAAATGGCGATAGTAATCCTTTGGTCTCCAGGTGCCAAACCAGTCTAGTATTTATCATTTTCTCCATCAGCTTACACACACAGCTGGTAAGAGCTATTGGTCTATAGCTGGTGGCTTGGGAAGCATCTTTATTAGGCTTTTTAACAGGGACAATTATGGATATTTTCCAGTCCTTGGGTAAAATTCCAGTTTCCCATATTTTGTTTATAATCTTCAGTAAATATTTTTTGGCATCATCTGGGAGGTGTTTCAGCATTTCATATATGATTGTATCCTCACCTGGAGCTGTGGATTCACTTGAGGAGAGCGCCTCACGAAGTTCTCTTAGGGAAAATTTGTAGTTGTATGGTTCAGATTTTCCCGAATCAAACTTCAGACACATTTCAGAATTCCTAATTCTTTGAAATTCTGGAGAATAATTGTTAGGGCTGGAAACTTTAGAAAAGTGTTTTCCTAGCTCATTGGCAACTTCAGTGGGCTCTGTGATTAGAGTGTCATTTATTTTTAATGAGGGCAATGGTGACGCTACAAATTTTCCACTCAGTTTCCTTATTTTGCGCCACACCACTCTTAGTGGGGTCTTAGAGTTTATTCCATTAATATAGTAAAGCCAACATTCTCTTTTGGCTTTCTTATAAAAGCGCCGCTGCTTGGCTAAAGCACGTTTGTAGATTAATTTAGACTGAGGGGAGCCACTAGTTTTGTAACGTCTGTAGCATTTCCTAGTCACTTTTCTCAGAATACCACATGTCTTATTCCACCAGGGAACTGCAGGTCTACGAGGTTTGCCTTTTGTTTTTGGAATCGAGCTTTCAGCACTCTTCAAAGTAGATTCAATAAAGTAATCATAGGCATCTAGATGAGAATGAAAGGACTCAAACTCCCTATCTAGATTGACACCCCTACTAAATTTATCCCAGTCTGCGTCCTCTACCTTCCACTTAGGTAAAACTTCTGATGGAGCATTCAGAGCATATTTCAAATGGATCGGGTAGTGATCACTTCCATTTAAATCTTCATTAACAGACCAATTAAAATCAAGGTGGATACTAGTTGAAGAAATACTAAGGTCCAGTGCAGAGAAATGATTATCGTGAATGTTGTGGAATGTCACTGACCCATTATTATACAGGGTAACATCATTCCTGTCAATAAGGTCTTCGATTAATTTCCCTTTACTATCTAAAAACCGACTTCCCCAAAGGGGGTTGTGGGCATTAAAATCACCTAGCAGAAGTAAAGGAGCTGGAAGTTGGTCAATTAACGACTGAATATCTCCAATGTTAAAATCAAGGTCTGGTGGAAGGTATAAGGAGCAGATTGTTATCCTCTTTTCCAAAATGACTGAAATAGCGACAGCTTGTAATGTTGTATTTAATTGTATTGTGGAGTGCTGTAGAGATTTATTAATAATAATTGCAGCACCTCCATGGGCACGATCACCAATTGGGGGATATGATTTAAATATTGAATAATTTAGTCCAGGATTATAAACAGAGTTGCCTAACATTGTTTCCTGTAGGCATATAATCCCTGGATTAAATTCATGCATTAAAACTTTAAGGTCTTCTGTACGGGCTCTGAGACCTTTACAGTTCCACTGAAGAATATCGAGCAAGAATGCTAAGGTGTTAAAATGTGCTACTTCCCACTCCTTGGAGGGGAAGTACTGTTCCTAGGGTGGAGTGGGAAATTCTCCTTTATAAGAGATTGTTTTCTTAATCCCTTTTCATCTGAATTGGTGTTCAGGGTCTTTGGTTGATCTTCATATTTTTTATTATGAACCTGATGTTCAGAATTATTGCTGTGGTTCTGTGCACCACTAATCCTATTTGTCTTAGGGCGGCAAGACTGAATTGAACTCAGATGTTTTTGTTCTGAAACTACTTTTGGAACCACCTTTCTAGGAGGAGAGATGTCTTCCAAAACACTGAACCCATTTGAAGTTTTTATTATAAAATTATCATTATTTGGGGAACTATTTCTTGTGCGTTTCTTGGTAGTTGCAACCGTAGTTTTATTATTATTTTTGTTTGTGGCTGTGGCGATTGATGGCTCTGAACTAGCTCTATCTAATTGGGATTGTTCCTTTAGCTTATTTTGGTTTGAAGTATTTTCAGAATATTTTCCTGAATTATTGGCTGATTTTGGCACCCTTATTTTTGGAGATGAATCAACAGCTGTGGATGTGGTGGAAGATAAATTTTCTGTGCTTTTGGAAGTACAATTTTTGCTATTGGACTTCAAAGCACTTGCCGACAAAAGTTTCTCACCAGTTTGGAGATTTTCATTATTATTTATGGTTCGAGAAATACCAAGTTTGTGATATCTTCCATCAGACACAGTTATTGGTGGCCTTACATTGTTGGAAGTTTTCATAAGTTTTATTACAGAAGCATACGTAGTGTTGGCACTTTTGTTTGCCCCCATTACCTTCGCTTTGCTTCACTAATGCTAATATGTTCATTATCTGCCACTGCCAACACTTCTTGTTCAAATTTATATCTGGGACAAGCCCTAGAGTTTGGTGTGTGATCACCCTTGCAAAGAAAACAGTATTGGGCTGCTTTGCAATCATCAAAATTATCGTGCTCTGCAGAGCACACAGGACATCTTTTATTGTTATCGCAAGAGTTTTGAATGTGGCCATATTCAAAGCATTTGCGACACTGTCTAGGACTTCTTTTATATTTTTTAACCTGCATCCTCTCATGGCCAACAATGATGGTATCAGGTAGGTAATTGGAGGAGAAGGTTAAAAGGATAGCTGCATCACCACCCAGTTTTTTTACATGAGATACACAAGGAGGGCATCGATGGAGAATCTCTTCCTCTTTAAAAACATGCAAATCTTTTGAGTCAACTACTCCTTTCAGTGTATTAAAAAATCTGTGAGATGAAATAGATTCAATATTTCCACTTTCAGGAGGTTTAAAGTTAGCTAACAGAACTGCTTGAGTCTCATTTCCAGCTTTTATTAGAAGGTTCTTTCCATACCGTTTCAAATTTCCAATGGGAATGGAACCAACCTTGCTCTCAATGCAGTCAGCAGCTTTTATCAAATTTTTCCCTCCCTCCTTGTAGATAGCAACATGCCATAAAGGGGGAGGAAGAGCTCTGGTACATGGGACTGGTCCATGTTCTTCAGCCTTTGGAACAAAGTCAAATGGCTCATCATTCAAGTTTTTCACTGAAAATACTTTCGTGCTGACAACTGAGTCATTTAGAATGTGGCCATGGAGTCTTTGTTGTGCCTCACTAGCTTCCAAGGGAGAGGAAAATTTGATAAAAGCACAAAATGACTGCTTATCTTTTTCTAGAATTAATTTAATTCTTTCCACTTTGCCGAATTGCTTCACTACACTGTATAAACATTCGTAATCTAATGATAAGTTTACATTAGTGCAATAAAGGACCCTATTATTTGAATCAAATCAACCAGATTTATTAACACCCTGGTGTCTCAGTGTTTGGTTCTGTCCAACAGCCAAGCCCGTATCCATGTTCATGCCAGAAGTCGTTGCCAGTGCCGTTAAGTCATCGGATCCAGGGGAGGGAGAACTAAAAGCCAAATCCATAAGTTTAAACCAGTCCACATGCAAAGGTCCAAAAAGTGCACACCCAACACCCAAGAGCCCCCGCACAGACCCCGACAGCATATCAAAAAGGACAAACTGGGCAGCTCTACTGCTCAGCTTCCCCACCCCAACACACTCCCAAAGCCCACGAAGAGACCCCAAGATGCCAAGCATGCACACATCAGACCACCACACACAAACTGGTTCATCCACCCACCCGAAACTGCTTGGTCATATCAAGAAAGTATCGTAGATCAGTCAGGTATTCGCATTCTCCACCAATGGCACAAGTGAGAGTTGACTCCCAACAGTCCACCCCATACCCTACCCTTTCAGGATAGCACCAGTACGCTTGCAGTGGCCCAGGTATAAGCCAATCCGCCTGCTGGGAGTTCTGCCCCCACTAATGGGGACTGACTCCCCACTCCAACCGTACTCATGGGCTTCCGGACAAAAGCCAGGAGTCCCACCTCCAAAAACCAGCCCCCCCTGGATTCCGATGGGCTGATCCCCAGAGATGGTTCCGCCCTCAAGATAGCAGTGGGAAAAATCCCATCACCATCTCTTAGGTCCAAACTATCTCGGGTGGCGACTCAACCACCACAACTCCCACAATTAGCTTCGAATGCGAACCCCTTCCAAAAAACGATCCCTTCTCAGACTCACCTAAGCAGTAAAATTTTGCGAATGTGGAAATGTCCACGCCATTTAAACCAAAAACTATGTAGGATGATTCGTCAGGACCCGGGCCCAAAGGCCAGGGTCCCTTAGCCTCTCACCTCGTCAAGGCGTCCTACTCGAGGGGTTTTGGTTAGAAGGACCTGATTGGCTGTCTAATAATTTTGATAATTGGCCTAAATATCCGCTATTAAGTATTTCCCCTGAATATAAGCTAAAAATAAATGTAAATTATGTTAATACTGTAAATAGAGTAAACACTGGCATTTTTTTAATATAAATAAATTTTCTAGTTATGATAAATTGTTAAAATGTACTAGTTATTTGTTTAAACTTGAATGTAAAGTAAAGAAATAGAATACTTACAGCAGGAAATTAAAACTGATAAAGACATTCCAATATTAGTGTCAAACTTAAGTTTATTTCTTGATGATAATGGGATCCTGCGATCAAGAGGAAGAATGGCTAAATGTTTGTATTTTGATTATAATGCATACAACCCTGTGTTATTACCTAAAGGGCATCAGTTTACTTTCTTATATGTTAATTATTATCATGCCAAGGTTCAACATATGGAGACGGGAACTACTTCAAATTATCTTAGGGAACAGGAATACTGGATACCTAAAGGTTTAGTAACTGTCAAATCAATAATAAGTAAATGCACAGTGTGCAAGAAATATAATGCATTGGCTTACAAATATCCTAGAATGGTAGACATGCCTAAACACCCTATGAATTTGGTGAAACCCTTTATGCATGTTGGAATTGATTACACAGGGCATTTCTGGGTGAAGGATGAAGTAACGGGGAATAATGTCAAAATGTTTGTTTTAATATTTACCTGCCTTAATATAAGAGCAGTGCATTTTGAACTATTACCCGATATGTCAACCCGTAATTTTCTGTTGGCTTTTCAAAGGTTCTGCAATATGCATGCTGTTCCTAAATATGTATATAGTGATAATGCTAAAACCTTCGTAAAAGGTGGTTGCATATTGGAATCCTCTTTAAAATCTAAAAAATTTCAAGAGGAAATGGAAAAGTGGAACATCAAACATATCAGAATCCCTTTGTATTCTGCCTGGGAAAGGCTGATTAGAATTGTAAAAAACTGCCGGTATAAAGCCATTGGAAGATCTAGGCTTTCTTATTTTGATTTGTTAACCACCTTATCTAATATTAAATTAGCAATAAATTCTAGACCTCTTACTTATAGATCTAGTACTGCCAGCCTTGAATTTATCACTCCAAATTCATTTTAAATACTTCATGCAAGATCCTGGTGCTTTGGAAAATACCTTAGTATTGCAGGAAGAAATATTGAATAATTTCAAAACTTTGTGGTACGAAAATTATCTATTAAGCCTGAGGGAGCATTCTAGAAATATTCATCGTAGTAGGTGGGAAGATAGAATCAGGGTGTTGTTTTGATCAAAGCTTTTAACAAACCTAGACCCTTCTGGATGTTAGGGAAGGTTTTGGAACTTGTAATGGGCTGTGGCAATAAAAGAAGAACAGTCAAGCTTAAGCAAGGAAGTGGTGCAATTGAATACCACTCAATGTCTAGTCACTTTCCTAGGGAAATATCAACAAGGCAGTCAAGTGTTCAGGCTGGGGCTGATACAGTGGTGACTGATAATCCTCCTGATAGTGGACCCAATGTAATAAATAATAATGGTAGTAATGGGTCTGCTGCCCCTGGAACAGAAAGGTCTGTCAGACCAAAAAGAAAGGCCACAGAACGATTTCATCAAATGATGAGGGATCATATTGCCCATTTTTGTAGTATATAAAGGTTTGTTCATATGTAAATATTCATAGTACGTTAGCAATTAGGATTAGTAAAATTGTATTTATAAGTCAATATTAACCCCTTCAGTACTGCGTGATGCATAATCGGCTAGATGGTGCATCCCGCATTTTCCCAACCTACCCTAGAATCCATACAACCATGAAAGAAAAGGTTTTAATAGCATCTATTATGCTTTGTATATTAATGGAAATGAACGTGAATTCAAAATATACACACATGCATATATATGTACACATGCACGCACACACACACACACACACACACACACACATATATATATATATATATATATATATATATATATATATATATATATATATATATATATATATATGCACGTGTGTGTATATTGACTTCACATTCATTCCATCAATATGTAGAGCATAAAGTACACATACATATAGGCCTACATATATAACACATAAGTATGGAAAGTAGCAGTTAGTTATAACAAACGGCATATAAAATAATAGTAAATAGAAGTCAAGATTTTTTTCACATATATTTTACACTTTTGTTGTAGCACTTATCAAATTTGTGCATTCAAGGTGACTTTGGAGTTTCGAAGTGCTTTGCAGACTCCATCAGCCCTGGGAGTTTGCAAATAGAATCATTACAAATAGAAACATTAGAGCTTCCCCCCCCCCCCCCTTCCCAGGTGGCCACCTTCCATCCCTTCATATTTGCCACTCAGATCCTATTCGGTTACTGCTGCTTCTTCTTTGCCCTTGTCCCCTTTGCTTGGTGGTTGACCTCCCTGGTTGGGGGTCATCTGGATTATCTTGCTGGTGCCATTTGCGATAGTGTTCCATCGAACAGAGGCCAGGTGATCCTGGACATGCGGGACAGTGATACCTTGTATCTTTTCTTTTTTGGATAATAAATACGACACCTTTTTTGTCCTTTCTCGTTTTTCACAAATTGATGAGTATCACTCGACACACTCACTTTCATGGTTGGTCCTTTTTTCAATTGATATGATTCATAAAGTGCTGCAACACCTATACTATATTCACATAAAATTTCCTGCTGAACATCCAAAAGAAATTTCATAAAATCCTCATTGTAGTTCCCTGTAGCTTGTAAAGCAATGCGTCCATTCAGTGCCATTCTAAACATGAAATGGAGACCGATCTTCTTGAACCATGCCATGCTTTTCCTGTTGTGGTCATAGGACTCAAGAAGCTGGTCAGCAATATCAACACTGCCCATCTTTTCATTATATTTCTCAATGTGGAGAGGTTTATTCACAAATACAGTCCTGTTCCCAAAATAGGTTTTTGTTCTCTCCACCATTCCACCTTCATACTTCGTTGAAATCACTGCAACCTCTTTTTTATCTTGCCACTTTACCAACACCACATTTCCTTTCCTTGCAAACACAGACTGATGTCTTTCCAGCCTCTCATTCATGATGCTCCTTGGAGGACCTCTACCACTTCTTACAACACCTGTAACTAAAGTATCTCTTGTTTCCAAGTACTCACACAACCTCAAACTCATATACCAGTTATCAGTCACCACACGGCGTCCTTTATCTAATAAATCATCCATAAAGTATACAACAATCCTTTCAGAAACGGTCAAATTTCTGTAATTTTCCACTTGAAATATATCTTTTCCATAGTAAGGGGAAAAATTCCAAGAATAACCACTCCACTGGGAATCAGAAGGGCTTAAAACAAATGCTTTCACTCCAAATCTTGAAAGTTTTGTTTTTATAAATTGCCTAAATCCAAGACGACCTTTCCAAAGAATTAAAGCTTCATCAACAGCGAGGTGTTTGTGAGGCCTCATCAAAGTATGACACTTGTCACGTAGCAAGTCCAAGTATGGCTCTATTCTCGAGGATGCATCTTTCTTGTGCAATCACACTCACAGCAGAGAAATGCAAGAATTTCAAAATGGAAAAAAATCTTCCTCTACTCATTACCTCCTTACAAAATATGGGAGGACCACAAAAGAGTGGGCAATCTGCCCAATACATCTTCATGCGAGGCAGTTTCGTGATCCCCATAGCCAAAATCAAACAAAAAAACACATACATATCCCCCTCTTTTACCTCTCCCCACATATCCCCCTCTTTTACCTCTCCCCATATCAGCCCATGAATTTTCCATTTTTTCTGGGGATTTTCTTGAAAAAATAATGCAGCTCTCTCATTAGCCCATGAGCAAAGAGTTTTCATCACTTTATCATCAAAAAAAAAAAATATATGCATCTGTAAGGACTGGGGTTTGAGTGACTTACTGGCTGGGTGTTAACTGGTTTATTGGTGGTTCCTTACCGAGATAAATGTACAGAATCTTCGAAGATGTTATTGATGCGTGCGAGCGGTAACATAGCGTCTACACACAGACAGGTAAACACAGAGGTACAGACTCGGGCATCTGTGTTTGTCGGTAGACAAACAGATGTCGATAATGAGAGACACGATTAATATACAGTGATGAAACATATATCATGGAAAGGCCAGGAAATTCTACATATGGCCAATTGCATGAGATTCGAGACGGATTAATGGATACAATGCAGTAGCATAATATATGTCAAATGGAGAGACGTTTGGCGTCTTCACAAACAGAAACACATACAGTTTGATACATAAGATTCGTTGGAACATTATGAGTACGTGATTAGAATGCATGCATGGCAATGCAAGGAGTGGTGATTGTACATACATTAAGACAACAATGCTTAGGGAGAAACAGACGGAAATATTGTATGGTTGAAATCGCGTTCCTGTAGAGGAAGAAAACGAGACGCTCCTGTTTTGTCCTGTCCACTCCAATGGATGATGATTGACGAACGCACGAACACACACGTGTTTGGAAGAGACAGCGTCGGGTTCTTACACATCCCCAGGCGTAAGGAAAGGTGCATCCCCAAACACTGGATTTAGCCCTGAAAAGTCATCATGAAAGTCTGACATCATTGCTGGGCGACAATCCTCAAATATGTTGGTAACATAGGTCCATCCACCTCTCGTTCTTCAAATTCATCATTACTTATTTCACTTATTTCATCACTTGAGAGCTCGTCACTGCTCTCATATTCTTCCTCAGAAGGAACATATTCCTCGGAAGAGATATCACTGCTTTCAATCATGCTTTTTGCTGTGAAAACAAAGGTAAAATGAAGAAAATCATGAAAAAAATAGACGTGTGAACCAGAGCATGACTGTGCATAAACTGATGATGAGAAGGCTGTGACGTCACAGCCAAGAATGTCCATGAGTGGCTGAAAAAAAGGAGCAGCAGCTTAGTGTTGGTTAATACAGCCTGCCCACACCTGCAAAAATAAGTAGGAGACATAAGCTAGCGCTACAAGCATTCCCTATAGCTTTATAGAGTTATGATGACATATATATGTCCTAGGTAGCGTCACTGCACCCTCTATGACATCGTAGAAACGTCACGGTACCGAAGGGGTTAAAATGCTACACTTGTTTGAAGCAACCTTGCTCGGAACAAGTGAGGACAAATGCTACTTTTCATAGAAAAGAGGACTTTAAAATGCTACTCTTTCATTCTTATGGAAGAGAGGAAATACCTTAAGCATAAAATAATGTACAAATAAATAACATAAACATTAATATTAAATAATTTGGTTTATGTAAAATTAAATATCAACATATCTTAATTAAATAACTTTATTAATAACATAGGTGTGTGTGTTGTAATTTAAGTATTTCATTGATTTAATATTAAGTATTGTAAGTGTTATATTAATTGTCGAAGTCCCCTTGTGCTGAAATTGCGGATCCCAGTGAAGGAGAAGTTCCTGTGCTGTAATAATTTTGCCTCCTTTTCGACAGCTTTGAAGGAGGGTACGCAAACGACGACTTACCCGAGGACCTCTTAGCTTCCAACCACGCCTCTACCTCTTTTAATGCTTTCTTGGAGGCGGTGGAGAGTACCAACTTGGGAAGTGAAGTGGCAGGACCTTGTTTTCCCAGATGCAATGTAGAAGTCGGAGAAGAGGGGGCTGTCGGCTGAAAATGTTGCGGGTACGACTGCAGCAGAAAGCTGAGTAGAGAAGCGTAAATTGAAGAAGGCCCCGATTCACCTGGGCCTTCCTCTTCACCAGAAAGAATCGGTTCCGTGCCCAGACCGTCCAGGAGTTGAGGAGGAACGACTTCTTTATCCTCGGGAATACCAAGGACTTTGCGGACTACCTTTTCTAGCTTCCCTTCCAACAGAATAGACTCCTGGGAGGGCGAGGATGTAGCCAAAGGCGCAGACACTTCGTGTGTAGGAGGAGGAGTAAGAGGCCCGGCAATAATAAGTTGATTGCTTTTGCAGTGAAAAAAGGTAATTTGTATTATTTAAACTGTGCAAAAACTGATCATAAGAGTAATGTTGTCTGTAATAAGGATAGGCCTAATGAAAATATGTGGCATAGTAGGTATGGCCATTTAGGTGTTGATAACTTAAGGCTGTTAGTGAAAGAAGGTTTGGTAGATGGTTTGAAATTTGATGTTAATAAAGATTTGGGGTTTTGTGAAACATGTACTAAAGGAAAAATTAAGAAAACTGCCTTTCCACGTAATAAAAATAAAGTTGTTAGATATGGAGAACCACTTGATTTAATTCATAGTGATGTGTGTGGAAAAATTAATGAGAAATCCTTGGGTAAGTGAGAGTATTTTTTAACTTTCATTGATGATGCAACTCGTTGTATCTGGGTTTATGTACTTGTTACGACCTTTGTTAGGCCGCAGTGCAAGTTCTTTTGCACAAAAGGAGAGAGGGCAGTGATGGTAAGAATAATATCCAGTAATACTCAGTCAGCGGAGACGAAAACACACAGGAAAACTCAACAATATTTATTAACAAACTAAGCAATAAATTATGTCAGCCTTGTTACTACTGAGGACAAATACAAGTCCTTAAATAAATCCCGTGGGATTACCTAACAGCTAAAACTAAACCCTAAACAGAAACATTGAGAAATATACTGCGTAAATTAACAAAAATGGGCCCAATACCAATACCTAATACTGAATAAGTTAGGAAGGAAGGTCAAGAGCAACAGAGAGAAATATCTCCTACCTAGGTTTATAAAACTAACTTAAAATTATCAATAACAGCAATACACAATATACACAAAGATAATACCTAATATCCAATGTTCTCAAAATTGTAACAATATACATATACAATTCAAGAGATATATATAAACATATAGATACTAAAGTGCCTTAAAGTTCTAAGATTATCCAAGCCAATAGTTCAAAATCGCTGCAAAGCCACGAAGGTACACACACTGGCAGAGTTAATGATAATAATCATAATAAATAAAAGGCAATAAAGAAAGCCAACAGGCTAGGAAGACTCGCTATACGAAAATATATCAAAACAAATTGGACGAGCTTCTCACACTAGATAAAGGATGAATGGATCCACGAATGATTCAGGATGAACAGCCTCGCCTTACTGAGGGCTGAAATACAGGGGAGCCGTGATCTCTAACTCAGCTTTCAGAGGGGCGTACGGCTACACAGGTCACCAAATACTATGGAGGAGGAGTCCGTCGTGCTCCCAACCACAAACATAAGGGAATTTCCCTACCTGGTAGCAGCCGCCCTACTTGCACCTTCACGGGTCTCAATGCCCCCACAGCTGCAGCTCAAAAGGACGTCGCAGAGGAACACAGCGATGACCCCCTCCCACGTCCACTCTGTCGGGATCCAGCGCCGATAACAGAGCCCGCGGGAAAGAACACACTGTAAGGGGAAAGTCACCGCAGATGGCAGAAATGCCCCTGCGCCTCCAACACTGACGGCGACAGATCCTTTGAAGAGCGATAAAATAAAGATTTGCCAGCTGCACATCCAAACGGGGAGAATAGCGAGCCCGAACTGTCCTTTAGAAAGACTCGCTCGCACCGAACGTCAACACTCCATCTCCAGTCACTCGCCGTTCAGCAAAATAAACAAAAAAAGAAACAAGCGTTAATAAAGCACTCATAAACTTTAAACGAGCGGGAAGGAGGTTTAAACAGCACTTCACTCTGAACTTGACGGATAAACAAAAATAAACTGAAACCTTACAAACTAAATTTCCTTACGCTAATTATACATATAACAAAATGTAACAAAAAGCAGTAACAAGGCTGATTAAAGAAAGCAAAAGCAATGCCAATTACGTTAATACATGATACCTTCCTCCCCGAAGAAAAAAAAAATTTAAGCAAAAAAATTTTTTTTATAAATGTGGTAAAAACAAACCTGTAAGGAAAGAATAATAAGGACAATCAATAACAGACAAACATACCATAACAGAACAATAAATCTGAAACCTAATTGTATTAAATTATCAACAACCGAAAATACTACTGGACTCTAAACCCAAAGATATTACACGATAAAGGACAAACATACCATAACAATAACAATAGTTCAAACAAGACCACGGTCAAAAATCCTCAAATCTAAGGAAATAAACCTACCTAACTTATCCTAAATAAACTTAAGACACACACACACAGGCATACACCTTAACCTACATTACACCAACAATATAGTCCAAAAAGTCAAAAAGTCATATATATATATATATTATCATCAAATCAAAAATCCTTGGTATACCTGGGCAAATCAATAATTCGTTAGGGACCAGGAACCATTATAAAATACTAGAATGTATACCACTCATAGAAACCTCATCGACTGGCAGTCGTCAAACCTTATAATCAAAATCAAGAGGATTACTTAAAACAATACTACATCCAAAAATAAATTTTCTCATACAACCTAATTGGAGAAACGAGCAGGACGGCGAATGAGAAGGATCAGGCAAGCACACTAAGTCCTAGAAAGGGCGTCAGGAATTTTATTGTCCGTCCCTTTTACGTGTTTAATAATTAGGTTGAACTCCTGCAGAAAGAGGGCCCAACGCAAAATCCTCTGGTTGGCTCCCTTCATCCGCTCGATGAAAACCAGAGGATTGTGGTCCGTCCAAATCTCAACCGGAAAAGAAAAATTTGTGACATAAGGCTTGAAATGGTTAAGAGCACGGACCAAAGAAAGGGCTTCCTTTTCAATGGTGGAGTAACGCCTTTCTGCAGCCAGAAGCTTCTTACTATAGTAAGATACCGGATGAACTCCGTCCTCCTTCCGTTGGAAGAGGACCCCTCCAATCCCGACATCACTGGCATCTACCGCGATGATAAACGGTTTCTGAAAATCTGGGCAAGTCAAAATAGGGTTAGTAATTAGCACCGATTTAAGTTTATTAAAAGATTCTTCACACCGATCAGACCATAAGAACTTTTTTCCTTTTTCTAATAAACTAGTAAGAGGCTGAGCAAGATCAGAGTAATTACGGACGAATCGGCGGTAATACCCTGTCATGCCCAGCACTCTTCTTACCTCTCTAACATTACCAGGTCTTTTCAAACTTATAATTGCCTCGAGGTTAGCTTGTTTCGGAGCCACCTGACCCAAACCAACCTCGTGACCCAAATAACAAACCTTGGCCTGGCCCAATTCACACTTAGCCAAATTAACTACTAGCCCTGCAGACCTAAGGGCTTCAAAAACCTTACATAACCTTAACATGTGGGTATCCCAGTCATTACTATATACTACCAAGTCATCAATATAAATTTCCGTTCCTTCCAAACCACAAATTACCCTATTCATGAGCCTCTGAAAAGTACAAGCAGCATTTTTCATTCCAAATGGCATAACTTTACACTCATATAGGCCAAATGGAGTGACAAATGCCGATATCTCACGAGCTCGATCGGATAATGGAACCTGCCAATAACCCTTCAGAAGGTCCAGCTTAGTAATAAATTTGGCAGACCCAATCCGATCCAAACAATCATCAATACGAGGGAGTGGAAAAGAATCATTTTTTGTATTAGAGTTCACCTTACGGTAGTCCACACACATGCGGAACTTACCGTCTGCTTTTTTTACTAATACAATAGGAGAACTCCAGGGACTCACAGATGGTTGAATAAGGTCATGCTTCAACATATACTCTATCTCCTTACTGACCAAATCCAATTTTACGGGGTTCAGCCGGTAAGGACTCTGCTTCACAGGGGAAGCATCACCTACATCAACGTCATGATTTAAAATATTTGTTCTACCTGGAGCATCCTGAAAAAGATCTGAAAAGGAATAAATTAAATTAAGCACATTCTTCCGTTTGTTAACATCTAAATGATCTAGACTGCTTTTCAACATCTCCAAATTTTGAAAATTTTCACCCAATGCATCCGAAGGAACCTGATACCCCAACTCATCAGAGTCCTCCGGAGGCACATCCACTACCACAGACACAGGCTCGTACACGATCGCTAATGGATCACCTTGCTTACTATGATAAGGTTTCAAACGATTAATATGAAATATTCTACACTTACGGCTTGAACCAGGGGCCTCAATTTCATAGTTAACCTCTGACAGTTTCCTCAGAACCTTCCAAGGGCCCTTATATCTTGGTTCGAGAAAACTATCCGGGTCCATACTCAGCACAAGTACTAGCTCCCCAGGTTCAAATGAACGTACCTTTACCTTTTTATCAAAGTTGTCCTTCATTACTGACTGGGACCATTCCAAATTTTCCCTTGCAAACTTCCAGGCACTAAACATTCTATCCTTCAAGTCTTCCACAAACCTTCCAACATTTAATTCACCCTTCCGGTTGGATTCGAGCATCTCAAAAACAATTTCTAATGGACCACGAACCTTGTGCCCAAATACCAACTCGAAAGGAGCTACTCCAGTAGAAGAGTTAGGGTGATTCCTGATAGCAAAAAGGGCAAAAGGGAGGGCTTTGTCCCAATCACTACCATTACCATAACAATGTTTCTTCAGGACAGACTTGAGGGTTTGGTGGAACCTTTCCACCACACCTTGACTCTCCGGGTGATAAGGTACGCTGGTAATGTGCTGAATGGCCAGTTCAGCACACTTACCCCTAAATACCTTACTCGTGAAATTCGTCCCGCAGTCGGTCTGAATTACACGAGGGAGACCATACCTGGAAAAGAAATCAATAAGTTTTTCGAAAACAATTTTAGAAGTAATGCGCCTCATAGGTATAGCTTCAGGATAACGAGAGGCTCTATCCATGATAGTTAATAAATATGCATAACCAGTTTTAGTCTTGGGTAAAGGACCTACCACATCAATAACTAACTCAGAAAATGGTTCACCTATGGCAGGTATGGGATGCAAAGGGGCTTTAGGGATCCCCTGATTAGGTTTACCCATAACCTGACAAGTCTCACATTCTCTGATAAACTGCTTCACACTCAATTTAATTCCAGGCCACCAAAAATACCTGGCCAAGCTATGAAAAGTTTTCAACACACCCAAATGACCTGAAAAGAAATTGGTATGAGCTAATTCCAAAACAGAATTTCTGAATTGAGAAGGTACCACAATCTGTTCCACCCGACCAGTTATATTCAAATTATCAGATGCGGGACGACTAAACCTATATAATAAGCCCTTTACAACAGCAAACCTAGGTTTAGTCAGATCCTCGACATCACCCAAGTCAAAATCAAACTCATCTTTTTGAGCTTTAATAAAAGCAGCTCTGTCCCAATCAAGTTTCATATTATTAACTACAACACTACCACTACTCTCTACTGACCCAGGTCTTACTACATCTAACTCTACACTACTTAACATCAAGTCATCATCGTTTTCCTCATCAAGTAAATTAGCAGCTTTTGCTGCGGACCGAGTAATTACAGCCACGGGTCTAGCATTTACTGATAATATAGGGAACAGCTCCCGTCCTTCCCTATCCAGCATATCATTTCCCAGGATACCATCAATACCTGGGATAGGTAGACTATCCACCACAGCCAACTCAGTGATGCGATCATACCCTGGAAAAGACATACGGACATTAACCAACAGAGCTGATACAATTGAATCCGGGAAGCCTCCCAACAATACAAAATTTCCGGTATATTTCTCAAAACCGTTCAGTGCCCTCTTCATGACCAACGACCGGGCAGAACCGGTGTCCCTAAAAAACTTCACCTGGACAACACCAGAGTCAAAAATCAACTTTCCTGGCCATACATATTTGTCATTTTTAAGTCACAATTTGGGATTAGGAGAATCAGACGTACTACTATTACCTAAACTACCACTATCTACTACAGATCTGTCTACAGTACTAACATTTGACCTATCAGGAATTATAGCTACAGGACTTTGACTATTACGCTCTAGGTACCTCCTACGAGCATTACACTGGCTTTGGAAATGTCCAGGCTTATTGCACCAGAAGCAAGTTCCTCTACGGCCTGGACCCTTATTTCCATTATCATTCATCCTGTTTCCAGCATTTGGGAAACCTCTATTAACAAAAACTCTAGGGGGAGGGGAACCTCCTTGGACCCTACCCATATCCCTACCACCTGAAAAGGAATTAGTATTAACATTATTAGTGTTCTTAGGGATGTTGGGACTTAACATGGGGGGTTCAACTCTCTTACCACCACTATGGGAGTGAGATGAAGGGTTATTTAATGATTTATAGTTAAAACTACCGCTACCTGAGCGGTGAGTCAATATATACTCATCTGCCAATTGAGCGGCATTACACAGTTTTACGCTCTTCACCTCCTCCAAGTGAACCCTCAATTCTCTGCTACAGGCCTTCTTAAACTCCTCAAGGAGCAACAGTTCGCGTAACGCAGCAAAAGTGACTACTCGACGACTTTTCAGCCAGTCATCGAACTGTTCCTCCTTGACACGTGCAAATTCTACGAAGGACTGTGCAGGGTGCTTCGAATAGTTCCGAAATCTGAGGCAGTAGGCCTCAGGGACCAGGTCATATGCTTTTAAAACCAAGTTCTTTACTTTTTGGTAATCCCTGGCTACTGCTTCCTCCAAGGCATTGTATACCCGAATTGCCTTGCCCACTAACCTACATTGAATAAGAACTGTCCACATTTCTGTGGGCCAAGACAATCGGGAGGCCACACGCTCAAATGCCTTGAAGAACTCAGGGACATTTTGCTCATCGAAAACTGGTACCAACTTTAGTGCCGCACCTAAATTAAACCTGTCCTGAAAATTGACTTTAGGGGAACTGGCCATATTGGTTCCCTGCAACCTTGCCATCTGCAAATTCAGGTTTGCCATCTCAATCTCGTGATGCCTAACCCGCTCGTTCTCCTCAAATTCAATTTTTCGCAACTCTATGCGCTTGCAAATAAGTTTGTACTCTACCTCCTCCTTGGAGTCACCCAAAGCATTAACAGGGGCCAGAGGTTTGACGGGTACAGAATTAAGGGGAGGTAAAAATGGATTATTTGACACATTAACATTTTTAGGTAGACTGGCAGGACCCTCATATATGATACCAGTACGAGGAGGATCCTCGAACAGGGTTAGGCCAGCCCTCATACTTACACTTACTCTATCCTTTTCCAAATCATCATTCAAACTACCTTCACCATCACTATCTACCTCACTCTCACTCACTAAGTGTTCAGCCTCAGCTAACTCCTGGTCTAGCTTATCCCTAACCGCCACCAATACTTCTGTCTTAGTGTCCGCTGCCCTCAGCGGAAGACCCAACCACTTAGCACACTCAACCAAATGTTTTTTATTAAGCACAGGTAAGTGCTTGAGGCAATCAGCCGACCCCAAAAACTCAGCTGGGTCAAAAATAAATTCTTCCATTTTAACAAAAACTTAGGGGGGAAAGCAACACTGTCAAAATAGTAACAAATACTGAAGCGTCCACCTGAGTGTCGCTCCACTGACCAAAATACCGGATACCCGAGCTCTCTATCCTGTCACGGTCGCCAGAAATGTTACGACCTTTGTTAGGCCGCAGTGCAAGTTCTTTTGCACAAAAGGAGAGAGGGCAGTGATGGTAAGAATAATATCCAGTAATACTCAGTCAGCGGAGACGAAAACACACAGGAAAACTCAACAATATTTATTAACAAACTAAGCAATAAATTATGTCAGCCTTGTTACTACTGAGGACAAATACAAGTCCTTAAATAAATCCCGTGGGATTACCTAACAGCTAAAACTAAACCCTAAACAGAAACATTGAGAAATATACTGCGTAAATTAACAAAAATGGGCCCAATACCAATACCTAATACTGAATAAGTTAGGAAGGAAGGTCAAGAGCAACAGAGAGAAATATCTCCTACCTAGGTTTATAAAACTAACTTAAAATTATCAATAACAGCAATACACAATATACACAAAGATAATACCTAATATCCAATGTTCTCAAAATTGTAACAATATACATATACAATTCAAGAGATATATATAAACATATAGATACTAAAGTGCCTTAAAGTTCTAAGATTATCCAAGCCAATAGTTCAAAATCGCTGCAAAGCCACGAAGGTACACACACTGGCAGAGTTAATGATAATAATCATAATAAATAAAAGGCAATAAAGAAAGCCAACAGGCTAGGAAGACTCGCTATACGAAAATATATCAAAACAAATTGGACGAGCTTCTCACACTAGATAAAGGATGAATGGATCCACGAATGATTCAGGATGAACAGCCTCGCCTTACTGAGGGCTGAAATACAGGGGAGCCGTGATCTCTAACTCAGCTTTCAGAGGGGCGTACGGCTACACAGGTCACCAAATACTATGGAGGAGGAGTCCGTCGTGCTCCCAACCACAAACATAAGGGAATTTCCCTACCTGGTAGCAGCCGCCCTACTTGCACCTTCACGGGTCTCAATGCCCCCACAGCTGCAGCTCAAAAGGACGTCGCAGAGGAACACAGCGATGACCCCCTCCCACGTCCACTCTGTCGGGATCCAGCGCCGATAACAGAGCCCGCGGGAAAGAACACACTGTAAGGGGAAAGTCACCGCAGATGGCAGAAATGCCCCTGCGCCTCCAACACTGACGGCGACAGATCCTTTGAAGAGCGATAAAATAAAGATTTGCCAGCTGCACATCCAAACGGGGAGAATAGCGAGCCCGAACTGTCTTTTAGAAAGACTCGCTCGCACCGAACGTCAACACTCCATCTCCAGTCACTCGCCGTTCAGCAAAATAAACAAAAAAAGAAACAAGCGTTAATAAAGCACTCATAAACTTTAAACGAGCGGGAAGGAGGTTTAAACAGCACTTCACTCTGAACTTGACGGATAAACAAAAATAAACTGAAACCTTACAAACTAAATTTCCTTACGCTAATTATACATATAACAAAATGTAACAAAAAGCAGTAACAAGGCTGATTAAAGAAAGCAAAAGCAATGCCAATTACGTTAATACATGATACCTTCCTCCCCGAAGAAAAAAAAAATTTAAGCAAAAAAATTTTTTTTATAAATGTGGTAAAAACAAACCTGTAAGGAAAGAATAATAAGGACAATCAATAACAGACAAACATACCATAACAGAACAATAAATCTGAAACCTAATTGTATTAAATTATCAACAACCGAAAATACTACTGGACTCTAAACCCAAAGATATTACACGATAAAGGACAAACATACCATAACAATAACAATAGTTCAAACAAGACCACGGTCAAAAATCCTCAAATCTAAGGAAATAAACCTACCTAACTTATCCTAAATAAACTTAAGACACACACACACAGGCATACACCTTAACCTACATTACACCAACAATATAGTCCAAAAAGTCAAAAAGTCATATATATATATATATATTATCATCAAATCAAAAATCCTTGGTATACCTGGGCAAATCAATAATTCGTTAGGGACCAGGAACCATTATAAAATACTAGAATGTATACCACTCATAGAAACCTCATCGACTGGCAGTCGTCAAACCTTATAATCAAAATCAAGAGGATTACTTAAAACAATACTACATCCAAAAATAAATTTTCTCATACAACCTAATTGGAGAAACGAGCAGGACGGCGAATGAGAAGGATCAGGCAAGCACACTAAGTCCTAGAAAGGGCGTCAGGAATTTTATTGTCCGTCCCTTTTACGTGTTTAATAATTAGGTTGAACTCCTGCAGAAAGAGGGCCCAACGCAAAATCCTCTGGTTGGCTCCCTTCATCCGCTCGATGAAAACCAGAGGATTGTGGTCCGTCCAAATCTCAACCGGAAAAGAAAAATTTGTGACATAAGGCTTGAAATGGTTAAGAGCACGGACCAAAGAAAGGGCTTCCTTTTCAATGGTGGAGTAACGCCTTTCTGCAGCCAGAAGCTTCTTACTATAGTAAGATACCGGATGAACTCCGTCCTCCTTCCGTTGGAAGAGGACCCCTCCAATCCCGACATCACTGGCATCTACCGCGATGATAAACGGTTTCTGAAAATCTGGGCAAGTCAAAATAGGGTTAGTAATTAGCACCGATTTAAGTTTATTAAAAGATTCTTCACACCGATCAGACCATAAGAACTTTTTTCCTTTTTCTAATAAACTAGTAAGAGGCTGAGCAAGATCAGAGTAATTACGGACGAATCGGCGGTAATACCCTGTCATGCCCAGCACTCTTCTTACCTCTCTAACATTACCAGGTCTTTTCAAACTTATAATTGCCTCGAGGTTAGCTTGTTTCGGAGCCACCTGACCCAAACCAACCTCGTGACCCAAATAACAAACCTTGGCCTGGCCCAATTCACACTTAGCCAAATTAACTACTAGCCCTGCAGACCTAAGGGCTTCAAAAACCTTACGTAACCTTAACATGTGGGTATCCCAGTCATTACTATATACTACCAAGTCATCAATATAAATTTCCGTTCCTTCCAAACCACAAATTACCCTATTCATGAGCCTCTGAAAAGTACAAGCAGCATTTTTCATTCCAAATGGCATAACTTTACACTCATATAGGCCAAATGGAGTGACAAATGCCGATATCTCACGAGCTCGATCGGATAATGGAACCTGCCAATAACCCTTCAGAAGGTCCAGCTTAGTAATAAATTTGGCAGACCCAATCCGATCCAAACAATCATCAATACGAGGGAGTGGAAAAGAATCATTTTTTGTATTAGAGTTCACCTTACGGTAGTCCACACACATGCGGAACTTACCGTCTGCTTTTTTTACTAATACAATAGGAGAACTCCAGGGACTCACAGATGGTTGAATAAGGTCATGCTTCAACATATACTCTATCTCCTTACTGACCAAATCCAATTTTACGGGGTTCAGCCGGTAAGGACTCTGCTTCACAGGGGAAGCATCACCTACATCAACGTCATGATTTAAAATATTTGTTCTACCTGGAGCATCCTGAAAAAGATCTGAAAAGGAATAAATTAAATTAAGCACATTCTTCCGTTTGTTAACATCTAAATGATCTAGACTGCTTTTCAACATCTCCAAATTTTGAAAATTTTCACCCAATGCATCCGAAGGAACCTGACACCCCAACTCATCAGAGTCCTCCGGAGGCACATCCACTACCACAGACACAGGCTCGTACACGATCGCTAATGGATCACCTTGCTTACTATGATAAGGTTTCAAACGATTAATATGAAATATTCTACACTTACGGCTTGAACCAGGGGCCTCAATTTCATAGTTAACCTCTGACAGTTTCCTCAGAACCTTCCAAGGGCCCTTATATCTTGGTTCGAGAAAACTATCCGGGTCCATACTCAGCACAAGTACTAGCTCCCCAGGTTCAAATGAACGTACCTTTACCTTTTTATCAAAGTTGTCCTTCATTACTGACTGGGACCATTCCAAATTTTCCCTTGCAAACTTCCAGGCACTAAACATTCTATCCTTCAAGTCTTCCACAAACCTTCCAACATTTAATTCACCCTTCCGGTTGGATTCGAGCATCTCAAAAACAATTTCTAATGGACCACGAACCTTGTGCCCAAATACCAACTCGAAAGGAGCTACTCCAGTAGAAGAGTTAGGGTGATTCCTGATAGCAAAAAGGGCAAAAGGGAGGGCTTTGTCCCAATCACTACCATTACCATAACAATGTTTCTTCAGGACAGACTTGAGGGTTTGGTGGAACCTTTCCACCACACCTTGACTCTCCGGGTGATAAGGTACGCTGGTAATGTGCTGAATGGCCAGTTCAGCACACTTACCCCTAAATACCTTACTCGTGAAATTCGTCCCGCAGTCGGTCTGAATTACACGAGGGAGACCATACCTGGAAAAGAAATCAATAAGTTTTTCGAAAACAATTTTAGAAGTAATGCGCCTCATAGGTATAGCTTCAGGATAACGAGAGGCTCTATCCATGATAGTTAATAAATATGCATAACCAGTTTTAGTCTTGGGTAAAGGACCTACCACATCAATAACTAACTCAGAAAATGGTTCACCTATGGCAGGTATGGGATGCAAAGGGGCTTTAGGGATCCCCTGATTAGGTTTACCCATAACCTGACAAGTCTCACATTCTCTGATAAACTGCTTCACACTCAATTTAATTCCAGGCCACCAAAAATACCTGGCCAAGCTATGAAAAGTTTTCAACACACCCAAATGACCTGAAAAGAAATTGGTATGAGCTAATTCCAAAACAGAATTTCTGAATTGAGAAGGTACCACAATCTGTTCCACCCGACCAGTTATATTCAAATTATCAGATGCGGGACGACTAAACCTATATAATAAGCCCTTTACAACAGCAAACCTAGGTTTAGTCAGATCCTCGACATCACCCAAGTCAAAATCAAACTCATCTTTTTGAGCTTTAATAAAAGCAGCTCTGTCCCAATCAAGTTTCATATTATTAACTACAACACTACCACTACTCTCTACTGACCCGGGTCTTACTACATCTAACTCTACACTACTTAACATCAAGTCATCATCGTTTTCCTCATCAAGTAAATTAGCAGCTTTTGCTGCGGACCGAGTAATTACAGCCACGGGTCTAGCATTTACTGATAATATAGGGAACAGCTCCCGTCCTTCCCTATCCAGCATATCATTTCCCAGGATACCATCAATACCTGGGATAGGTAGACTATCCACCACAGCCAACTCAGTGATGCGATCATACCCTGGAAAAGACATACGGACATTAACCAATGGAGCTGATACAATTGAATCCGGGAAGCCTCCCAACAATACAAAATTTCCGGTATATTTCTCAAAACCGTTCAGTGCCCTCTTCATGACCAACGACCGGGCAGAACCGGTGTCCCTAAAAAACTTCACCTGGACAACACCAGAGTCAAAAATCAACTTTCCTGGCCATACATATTTGTCATTTTCAAGTCACAATTTGGGATTAGGAGAATCAGACGTACTACTATTACCTAAACTACCACTATCTACTACAGATCTGTCTACAGTACTAACATTTGACCTATCAGGAATTATAGCTACAGGACTTTGACTATTACGCTCTAGGTACCTCCTACGAGCATTACACTGGCTTTGGAAATGTCCAGGCTTATTGCACCAGAAGCAAGTTCCTCTACGGCCTGGACCCTTATTTCCATTATCATTCATCCTGTTTCCAGCATTTGGGAAACCTCTATTAACAAAAACTCTAGGGGGAGGGGAACCTCCTTGGACCCTACCCATATCCCTACCACCTGAAAAGGAATTAGTATTAACATTATTAGTGTTCTTAGGGATGTTGGGACTTAACATGGGGGGTTCAACTCTCTTACCACCACTATGGGAGTGAGATGAAGGGTTATTTAATGATTTATAGTTAAAACTACCGCTACCTGAGCGGTGAGCCAATATATACTCATCTGCCAATTGAGCGGCATTACACAGTTTTACGCTCTTCACCTCCTCCAAGTGAACCCTCAATTCTCTGCTACAGGCCTTCTTAAACTCCTCAAGGAGCAACAGTTTGCGTAACGCAGCAAAAGTGACTACTCGACGACTTTTCAGCCAGTCATCGAACTGTTCCTCCTTGACACGTGCAAATTCTACGAAGGACTGTGCAGGGTGCTTCGAATAGTTCCGAAATCTGAGGCGGTAGGCCTCAGGGACCAGGTCATATGCTTTTAAAACCAAGTTCTTTACTTTTTGGTAATCCCTTACTACTGCTTCCTCCAAGGCATTGTATACCCGAATTGCCTTGCCCACTAACCTACATTGAATAAGAACTGCCCACATTTCTGTGGGCCAAGACAATCGGGAGGCCACACGCTCAAATGCCTTGAAGAACTCAGGGACATTTTGCTCATCGAAAACTGGTACCAACTTTAGTGCCGCACCTAAATTAAACCTGTCCTGAAAATTGACTTTAGGGGAACTGGCCATATTGGTTCCCTGCAACCTTGCCATCTGCAAATTCAGGTTTGCCATCTCAATCTCGTGACGCCTAACCCGCTCGTTCTCCTCAAATTCAATTTTTCGCAACTCTATGCGCTTGCAAATAAGTTTGTACTCTACCTCCTCCTTGGAGTCACCCAAAGCATTAACAGGGGCCAGAGGTTTGACGGGTACAGAATTAAGGGGAGGTAAAAATGGATTATTTGACACATTAACATTTTTAGGTAGACTGGCAGGACCCTCATATATGATACCAGTACGAGGAGGATCCTCGAACAGGGTTAGGCCAGCCCTCATACTTACACTTACTCTATCCTTTTCCAAATCATCATTCAAACTACCTTCACCATCACTATCTACCTCACTCTCACTCACTAAGTGTTCAGCCTCAGCTAACTCCTGGTCTAGCTTATCCCTAACCGCCACCAATACTTCTGTCTTAGTGTCCGCTGCCCTCAGCGGAAGACCCAACCACTTAGCACACTCAACCAAATGTTTTTTATTAAGCACAGGTAAGTGCTTGAGGCAATCAGCCGACCCCAAAAACTCAGCTGGGTCAAAAATAAATTCTTCCATTTTAACAAAAACTTAGGGGGGAAAGCAACACTGTCAAAATAGTAACAAATACTGAAGCGTCCACCTGAGTGTCGCTCCACTGACCAAAATACCGGATACCCGAGCTCTCTATCCTGTCACGGTCGCCAGAAATGTTACGACCTTTGTTAGGCCGCAGTGCAAGTTCTTTTGCACAAAAGGAGAGAGGGCAGTGATGGTAAGAATAATATCCAGTAATACTCAGTCAGCGGAGACGAAAACACACAGGAAAACTCAACAATATTTATTAACAAACTAAGCAATAAATTATGTCAGCCTTGTTACTACTGAGGACAAATACAAGTCCTTAAATAAATCCCGTGGGATTACCTAACAGCTAAAACTAAACCCTAAACAGAAACATTGAGAAATATACTGCGTAAATTAACAAAAATGGGCCCAATACCAATACCTAATACTGAAGAAGTTAGGAAGGAAGGTCAAGAGCAACAGAGAGAAATATCTCCTACCTAGGTTTATAAAACTAACTTAAAATTATCAATAACAGCAATACACAATATACACAAAGATAATACCTAATATCCAATGTTCTCAAAATTGTAACAATATACATATACAATTCAAGAGATATATATAAACATATAGATACTAAAGTGCCTTAAAGTTCTAAGATTATCCAAGCCAATAGTTCAAAATCGCTGCAAAGCCACGAAGGTACACACACTGGCAGAGTTAATGATAATAATCATAATAAATAAAAGGCAATAAAGAAAGCCAACAGTCTAGGAAGACTCGCTATACGAAAATATATCAAAATAAATTGGACGAGCTTCTCACACTAGATAAAGGATGAATGGATCCACGAATGATTCAGGATGAACAGCCTCGCCTTACTGAGGGCTGAAATACAGGGGAGCCGTGATCTCTAACTCAGCTTTCAGAGGGGCGTACGCAGGGGCGTCATTTCAGATTTTCCTTGGGCGGGGCAAGAGCAAGCAGACTTAAACAGACTGAAGTTGGGTGGGAAACTGTATTATCACCAAAGAAAATTTATATTTTAAAGGATTTCTTACTTAAAAGTATTTCTATGGGCTTTCTGAAGCCACATGAGCAAGGTATCTTATAAAAAGTTATATATATATATATATATATATATATATATATATATATATATATATATATATATATATATATATATATATATATATATATATATATATATATATATATATACACACATACATATACATATATATATATATATATATATATATATATATATATATATATATATGTATATATATATATATGTATATATATATATATATATATATATATATATATATATATATATATATATATATATATATATATATATATATATATATATTCCAACTCCAACTACTATTTATTCATCTCCTCATCACTGATATATTTTGTGTAAACATCAACAAAATGACTAGGCAGAAAATAAAGTAAAATACTGTTGACAAGTAATATATTTGTATTATTATAGTTGCACACTTGATAAGAAAATATGAGTATATATAATTATTCTTTACATTCTTAAATTTTTATGAAAATATATAAACTTACACCATAAGTCTTAAATGTACTATTATTTCTAGCTGGCAATTCTAGGCATTAATGAAAATCATAAACCAATCACAAGTATTTTTAAGGAAATTATTATATTATGATTATGAAATTCAAGTAGTAATGTGATGTCGAGAAATATTAAAGTTCAAAAATTGCAGTTCTATTAAGAATTATTCCAATGGGTACCTGCGGTGTTTCATGTGACCAAAATCATTCACTAATTCTTCTAAATCAAATGATTTAACCATATTTTTTTCTGTGGCCATCAACAACAACGAAGATAGACGGCTATCCCCAGTTGTTGTTCGCAAGTAGTTTTTTACATTGTTTAATACAGAAAAAAACCTTTCATTACTAGCAGTAGTGACTGGAATGGTTAACAAGATTCTAAGGATAGCAAGCAACTCAGAAAAAGCAATTGGTAAAGAATTCAAAGCGGTGTACACCTCGATTAGGTCCTCTTGTTTCTTTTGTTGTAAGAACACCTTTGCCGAATTAATTTGTGAAACTAAGAGGAATGTATCAATGTGTGCACTATAGTGATTTGCAAAGATATTTAGTTTATTCTCGTCAAAGAACTGCTTTGATTGGCAATCAAATGCAGAAAGAGACTGAAATAAATCAATGTTACTAGTAAACCTACGGTCAAATTCAGCAGTGCACCTATCAATTACTTGCAAATACAACTCTGTCTTTAAATATTGTTTTAGATTGATGTTCTGCGAAGATGTTAATTGCTCTTGTCGTTTCCCAAGTGTACTGGTTGTGAGGTACTCTTTCAGCCTGTTTGATGTTTGTTGTATCCTCTTACTGCGGCTTATTCCCACTGTGGCACTTACTTCTGGTACATGAATTCCAAGTTTTCTAGCAAACTCTTGTGCCTCATCATACAACTTATCATATTCACTGTCAGCTCTCATATTAGCTAAATTTGTCTTCGTAGATCTGATCAGATCAACAGTCCTAACAATAGATATACCTTTCTCTTGAAGTTGCTCTGACAAACAGTTTGTTTGTATGAACAATTTCTCTGCAACAAATAAACAAAATATAAATCTCCAAGACTCCATTCTTAACTTTAACCCAGATGCTTCCATAGAAGCTTCATTGGTTGATTCGGATAGGGAATCCAATACTGCAAGAATAGCTTCATATCGAACACGAATTTTGTAAATACTCCTGTACCAATAGAACCATCTAGTTGCAACTGTTCTTTCTAATTCTAATACCTGTAATCCAAGCTCTTTTTGGGATTTAACAAAAAGCTCATGTCTTGAGTTGCTATTTGAGATAAAGTTATATAAAGTTTGTATGGTTGAGAAAAAATTTGCTAATTCATCGAGATTCTTCACACAATCAATGAGTACTAAATTGAGCCTGTGTGCATAGCAATGAATGTATATGGCATGGGGCACCTTCTCTGCTACACGAGCCTGAACTCCTGAAGCCCATCCACTCATAACGCTTGCCCCATCATAGCATTGTGCAATGCAGTTAGACAGCTCTAATCCTAATTCATCCAACTTCTTCAGAATAAAATTTGCAAGGGATTCAGCATCAAGCTGTTGCATATGATAGGTGCCGCAACACCTTTCCTGGATTTTTTCACCATCAAAAAACCTGATTATCAAGCATAATTGTTCTTTTCTTGATCAATCTTTTGTTTCATCCACTAATATTGCAAAATACTTGGCTTTCTTAATTTGTGTAGATACAGTTGTAAGAACTTTGTTCCCAAACACTTGTATTAGGTCATTTTGATACTCAGGAGATGTATAGTGGCCGTACCTTGATTCCATCTTCTTGCGCAAAATCTCATTAGAGTCTGCTAACATATCTAGTATTTCACTAAAGTTTCCTCTATTATCCGAAGTTTCTGATTCATCATGGCCTCGGAATGCTAAACCCTGCCTACCTAACAAACTTGTGACACGTAGCAAACATTTCACATGTTCTCTGTTAGCCTCCACTTCCTTTGACCTGTTAGCGTCAAGTTTATCTTTGATTGAACTGTCTTTTTTACTCTCAACTACCTTTAAGTTCAACCATCCACTCATAGCATTAGCATGTCTATCACTTTGAGAATGTTTTTCTAATAACTCGGAGGAATCCTTCCATTTTCTAAAACCCACATCAATAAATGTTCGTTTACCAAGGATCTCACCTTTCCTTTGCATATTACCTGCAAAATGTCTACAAGCAAAACAATAGACGCTATCCTCTGATTTAGAATATTCAATCCATTCAAATCGTTTATAGAATCCTACATTAAATCTCCTCTTATTTGTTAGAGGAAATATACTAAGTTTAGGTTGTATTGGATTTTCATATCTTGATGAGCTAATATCTAGGGGGATGTTCTTGTCATGTTCAAATTCACAGACAGGAGATTGAATTTTTGGACGAATATCATCACTGTAACAAAACAAAGAAAACATTGGCTGTAATGTTTAGAGATACAGTGAATATGATAATGTAGATAATCTATACAACGAGTCAGTTTTAATCTAAACAGTTTTGGGTGCGGTATCAAATCAAGAGTTAAATATATTTCATGCACTATAAAATTTATGATTCATTAATGACAAATACGTAATATATAATTTTATCAGAAAATCTTTAAGAATATACTTTAGCAATCCTCCCCCAGTCACCCCCGCCCCGCCCCTCACATTGTTTCATTGGAAATCAAGGTAATGTCTAATTTATGAATAATTGAAGTTACCGAAGGCTTTATCAATTTTGACTCCCTCAGCCAAAGCTCGGAGCTTATCCCATGGCTGCTAACCATGAAAAATAATATATTGGTTGTCTAATTGAGTTTACTTACCGTGATGTGGAGGACTCCTGATCAATATCTGCAAATTTCTCATGTTCATGTTTAGTTTTTTCTGTTACTATTTCAAGTTCCAAATGTTTTTCATCTAGCTCATCTTCTTTCTTTTTCTTAGTAAAAAACCCTGTAATGGTCTGCTGTGATTCTGAACGTTTCATGATCAGCTGTATCAATGAACCCAGTCCTAACAAAGCAAGCATAAATATACGTTAGCCTATCATGTAGACCTAGGCACACAGACAGATCATACAAATGTATCATATATTTGCATAAACATATTGTATAGTTCCCAAACATAAATAAATATTTTTTTTACTAAAGTCATATATAGTTAGCAATTACTAAAATTATATCTAAATATTTACCCGAATCTAAGCACAGATTTTAAAGACGGTTGTAAGACGAATCGACACAATCACATAAGAGTCGAGACAAGAGACTGCGTCCGTAGCTTATCTTAGGGCTACTGAGGCCGCAGGCGTGAACATGATTTGAACCTGTACTGTTACCGTATGGTACTCAAACCAAGTCAGCTGATCGTAATGCAAACTAATCTCTTAGGCATGATAACTACCTAGTGATGTTACTGATTATGAATAATGAAAATGGATTAGTTGTTGTAAAGAAAATTTAGACTTTTTGTTGTATTTGGAAGAACAATATCGTTTGATACTTATAGTATAGAATACTCCAGAATAGTTTGGCTGTGAACATCTGTATATCTCGCGGACAGACAGTTAAACGTGAAAATTAATTCCATCAAAATTTACATTTCATTGGCTGCTGAGATATCCTGACTATGGCCCTGTCCAGTCACCCCAGTGTCCATTAATGAAAATATTATATCTTTTATTATAGTAGCTTAGACTATATACTAGTCTATATATTTCATGGACAATCATAAAAACTAACTCCATCAAATATTTTTCATTGGCTACTAATGAAAATAAATTCAATAATGTACCTTAAATGTAGCCTAGTATGCTGTAACTTAGTCTACTTATCATAGAATTTAATTCCATTAAACAATTTTCATTGATTGCTAAGAAACCCTAAGAATAGCCTTTTCCATATATTGAAAATAATTATTATAGTAAAAAAAGAAAGAAAAAAAAATCTAAAGTGTTGTTAAAATGATGACACGTTTGAATTTGAAATCATCAAGAATATTGGAAAATTATAATTTTTTGAGCTTGGGGGGGGCAAGCTGAGTCTTGGGGGGGGCAAGCTGGATCTTGGGGGGGCAACTGCCCCCCCCAGCCCCCCCCAAATGACGCCCCTGGGCGTACGGCTACACAGGTCACCAAATACTATGGAGGAGGAGTCCGTCGTGCTCCCAACCACAAACATAAGGGAATTTCCCTACCTGGTAGCAGCCGCCCTACTTGCACCTTCACGGGTCTCAATGCCCCCACAGCTGCAGCTCAAAAGGACGTCGCAGAGGAACACAGCGATGACCCCCTCCCACGTCCACTCTGTCGGGATCCAGCGCCGATAACAGAGCCCGCGGGAAAGAACACACTGTAAGGGGAAAGTCACCGCAGATGGCAGAAATGCCCCTGCGCCTCCAACACTGACGGCGACAGATCCTTTGAAGAGCGATAAAATAAAGATTTGCCAGCTGCACATCCAAACGGGGAGAATAGCGAGCCCGAACTGTCCTTTAGAAAGACTCGCTCGCACCGAACGTCAACACTCCATCTCCAGTCACTCGCCGTTCAGCAAAATAAACAAAAAAAGAAATAAGCGTTAATAAAGCACTCATAAACTTTAAATGAGCGGGAAGGAGGTTTAAACAGCACTTCACTCTGAACTTGACGGATAAACAAAAATAAACTGAAACCTTACAAACTAAATTTCCTTACGCTAATTATACATATAACAAAATGTAACAAAAAGCAGTAACAAGGCTGATTAAAGAAAGCAAAAGCAATGCCAATTACGTTAATACATGATACCTTCCTCCCCGAAGAAAAAAAAAATTTAAGCAAAAAAATTTTTTTTATAAATGTGGTAAAAACAAACCTGTAAGGAAAGAATAATAAGGACAATCAATAACAGACAAACATACCATAACAGAACAATAAATCTGAAACCTAATTGTATTAAATTATCAACAACCGAAAATACTACTGGACTCTAAACCCAAAGATATTACACGATAAAGGACAAACATACCATAACAATAACAATAGTTCAAACAAGACCACGGTCAAAAATCCTCAAATCTAAGGAAATAAACCTACCTAACTTATCCTAAATAAACTTAAGACACACACACACAGGCATACACCTTAACCTACATTACACCAACAATATAGTCCAAAAAGTCAAAAAGTCATATATATATATATATTATCATCAAATCAAAAATCCTTGGTATACCTGGGCAAATCAATAATTCGTTAGGGACCAGGAACCATTATAAAATACTAGAATGTATACCACTCATAGAAACCTCATCGACTGGCAGTTGTCAAACGTTATAATCAAAATCAAGAGGATTACTTAAAACAATACTACATCCAAAAATAAATTTTCTCATACAACCTAATTGGAGAAACGAGCAGGACGGCGAATGAGAAGGATCAGGCAAGCACACTAAGTCCTAGAAAGGGCGTCAGGAATTTTATTGTCCGTCCCTTTTACGTGTTTAATAATTAGGTTGAACTCCTGCAGAAAGAGGGCCCAACGCAAAATCCTCTGGTTGGCTCCCTTCATCCGCTCGATGAAAACCAGAGGATTGTGGTCCGTCCAAATCTCAACCGGAAAAGAAAAATTTGTGACATAAGGCTTGAAATGGTTAAGAGCACGGACCAAAGAAAGGGCTTCCTTTTCAATGGTGGAGTAACGCCTTTCTGCAGCCAGAAGCTTCTTACTATAGTAAGATACCGGATGAACTCCGTCCTCCTTCCGTTGGAAGAGGACCCCTCCAATCCCGACATCACTGGCATCTACCGCGATGATAAACGGTTTCTGAAAATCTGGGGAAGTCAAAATAGGGTTAGTAATTAGCACCGATTTAAGTTTATTAAAAGATTCTTCACACCGATCAGACCATAAGAACTTTTTTCCTTTTTCTAATAAACTAGTAAGAGGCTGAGCAAGATCAGAGTAATTACGGACGAATCGGCGGTAATACCCTGTCATGCCCAGCACTCTTCTTACCTCTCTAACATTACCAGGTCTTTTCAAACTTATAATTGCCTCGAGGTTAGCTTGTTTCGGAGCCACCTGACCCAAACCAACCTCGTGACCCAAATAACAAACCTTGGCCTGGCCCAATTCACACTTAGCCAAATTAACTACTAGCCCTGCAGACCTAAGGGCTTCAAAAACCTTACGTAACCTTAACATGTGGGTATCCCAGTCATTACTATATACTACCAAGTCATCAATATAAATTTCCGTTCCTTCCAAACCACAAATTACCCTATTCATGAGCCTCTGAAAAGTACAAGCAGCATTTTTCATTCCAAATGGCATAACTTTACACTCATATAGGCCAAATGGAGTGACAAATGCCGATATCTCACGAGCTCGATCGGATAATGGAACCTGCCAATAACCCTTCAGAAGGTCCAGCTTAGTAATAAATTTGGCAGACCCAATCCGATCCAAACAATCATCAATACGAGGGAGTGGAAAAGAATCATTTTTTGTATTAGAGTTCACCTTACGGTAGTCCACACACATGCGGAACTTACCGTCTGCTTTTTTTACTAATACAATAGGAGAACTCCAGGGACTCACAGATGGTTGAATAAGGTCATGCTTCAACATATACTCTATCTCCTTACTGACCAAATCCAATTTTACGGGGTTCAGCCGGTAAGGACTCTGCTTCACAGGGGAAGCATCACCTACATCAACGTCATGATTTAAAATATTTGTTCTACCTGGAGCATCCTGAAAAAGATCTGAAAAGGAATAAATTAAATTAAGCACATTCTTCCGTTTGTTAACATCTAAATGATCTAGACTGCTTTTCAACATCTCCAAATTTTGAAAATTTTCACCCAATGCATCCGAAGGAACCTGACACCCCAACTCATCAGAGTCCTCCGGAGGCACATCCACTACCACAGACACAGGCTCGTACACGATCGCTAATGGATCACCTTGCTTACTATGATAAGGTTTCAAACGATTAATATGAAATATTCTACACTTACGGCTTGAACCAGGGGCCTCAATTTCATAGTTAACCTCTGACAGTTTCCTCAGAACCTTCCAAGGGCCCTTATATCTTGGTTCGAGAAAACTATCCGGGTCCATACTCAGCACAAGTACTAGCTCCCCAGGTTCAAATGAACGTACCTTTACCTTTTTATCAAAGTTGTCCTTCATTACTGACTGGGACCATTCCAAATTTTCCCTTGCAAACTTCCAGGCACTAAACATTCTATCCTTCAAGTCTTCCACAAACCTTCCAACATTTAATTCACCCTTCCGGTT
>JANJGK010003510.1:0-17500 GCA_039081455.1 Macrobrachium rosenbergii
CTTGAAGGGAAGGGTCTGACCCAAAGGCTGCTTCCTCAGAGGAAGGCATGTATCCTGCCAGGCTGGGAAAGCAGGCCTGGAGAGGGCCCAAGAACTTCAAGGATGAGGCCCAAAGTCCTCCAAGGATGGCCAGTCTCTTGAGGGCAGCCTTGAAGGGAAGGGTCTGACCCAGAGGCTGCTTCCTCGGAGGAAGGCAGGTATCCTGCCAGGCTGGGGAAGCGGGCCTGGAGAGGGCCCAAGAACTTCAAGGATGAGGCCCAAAGTCCTCCAAGGATGGCCAGTCTCTTGAGGGCAGCCTTGAAGGGAAGGGTCTGACCCAGAGGCTGCTTCCTCGGAGGAAGGCAGGTATCCTGCCAGGCTGGGGAGGCGGGCCTGGAGAGGGCCCAAGAACTTCAAGGATGAGGCCAAAAGTCATCCTAGGCGGCCAGTCTCTTGAGGGCAGCCTTGAAGGGAAGGGTCTGACCCAGAGGCTGCTTCCTCAGAGGAAGGCAGGTATCCTGCCAGGCTGGGGAAGCAGGCCTGGAGAGGGTCCAAGAACTTCAAGGATGAGGCCCAAAGTCCTCCAAGGATGGCCAGTCTCTTGAGGGCAGCCTTGAAGGGAAGGATCCGACACAGAGGCTGCTTCCTCGGAGGAAGGCAGGTATCCTGCCAGGCTGGGGAAGCAGGCCTGGAGAGGGTCCAAGAACTTCAAGGATGAGGCCCAAAGTCCTGCAAGGCTGGCCAGTCTCTTGAGGGCAGCCTTGAAGGGAAGGATCCGACCCAGAGGCTGCTTCCTCGGAGGAAGGCAGGTATCCTGCCAGGCTGGGGAAGCAGGCCTGGAGAGGGCCCAAGAACTTCAAGGATGAGGCCCAAAGTCCTCCAAGGATGGCCAGTCTCTTGAGGGCAGCCTTGAAGGGAAGGGTCTGACACAGAGGCTGCTTCCTCGGAGGAAGGCAGGTATCCTGCCAGGCTGGGGAAGCAGGCCTGGAGAGGGCCCAAGAACTTCAAGGATGAGGCCCAAAGTCCTCCTAGGCGGCCAGTCTCTTGAGGGCAGCCTTGAAGGGAAGGGTCTGACCCAAAGGCTGCTTCCTCAGAGGAAGGCATGTATCCTGCCAGGCTGGGGAAGCAGGCCTGGAGAGGGTCCAAGAACTTCAAGGATGAGGCCCAAAGTCCTGCAAGGCTGGCCAGTCTCTTGAGGGCAGCCTTGAAGGGAAGGGTCCGACCCAGAGGCTGCTTCCTCGGAGGAAGGCAGGTATCCTGCCAGTCTGGGGAAGCGGGCCTGGAGAGGGCCCAAGAACTTCAAGGATGAGGCCCAAAGTCCTCCAAGGATGGCCAGTCTCTTGAGGGCAGCCTTGAAGGGAAGGGTCCGACACAGAGGCTGCTTCCTCGGAGGAAGGCAGGTATCCTGCCAGGCTGGGGAAGCAGGCCTAGAGAGGGCCCAAGAACTTCAAGGATGAGGCCCAAAGTCCTCCTAGGCGGCCAGTCTCTTGAGGGCAGCCTTGAAGGGAAGGGTCTGACCCAGAGGCTGCTTCCTCAGAGGAAGGCAGGTATCCTGCCAGGCTGGGGAAGCAGGCCTAGAGAGGGCCCAAGAACTTCAAGGATGAGGCCCAAAGTCCTCCAAGGATGGCCAGTCTCTTGAGGGCAGCCTTGAAGGGAAGGATCCGACACAGAGGCTGCTTCCTCGGAGGAAGGCAGGTATCCTGCCAGGCTGGGGAAGCAGGCCTGGAGAGGGTCCAAGAACTTCAAGGATGAGGCCCAAAGTCCTGCAAGGCTGGCCAGTCTCTTGAGGGCAGCCTTGAAGGGAAGGATCCGACCCAGAGGCTGCTTCCTCGGAGGAAGGCAGGTATCCTGCCAGGCTGGGGAAGCAGGCCTGGAGAGGGCCCAAGAACTTCAAGGATGAGGCCCAAAGTCCTCCAAGGATGGCCAGTCTCTTGAGGGCAGCCTTGAAGGGAAGGGTCCGACACAGAGGCTGCTTCCTCGGAGGAAGGCAGGTATCCTGCCAGGCTGGGGAAGCAGGCCTGGAGAGGGCCCAAGAACTTCAAGGATGAGGCCCAAAGTCCTCCTAGGCGGCCAGTCTCTTGAGGGCAGCCTTGAAGGGAAGGGTCTGACCCAAAGGCTGCTTCCTCAGAGGAAGGCATGTATCCTGCCAGGCTGGGGAAGCAGGCCTGGAGAGGGCCCAAGAACTTCAAGGATGAGGCCCAAAGTCCTCCTAGGCGGCCAGTCTCTTGAGGGCAGCCTTGAAGGGAAGGGTCTGACCCAAAGGCTGCTTCCTCAGAGGAAGGCATGTATCCTGCCAGGCTGGGGAAGCAGGCCTGGAGAGGGTCCAAGAACTTCAAGGATGAGGCCCAAAGTCCTGCAAGGCTGGCCAGTCTCTTGAGGGCAGCCTTGAAGGGAAGGGTCCGACCCAGAGGCTGCTTCCTCGGAGGAAGGCAGGTATCCTGCCAGTCTGGGGAAGCGGGCCTGGAGAGGGCCCAAGAACTTCAAGGATGAGGCCCAAAGTCCTCCAAGGATGGCCAGTCTCTTGAGGGCAGCCTTGAAGGGAAGGGTCCGACACAGAGGCTGCTTCCTCGGAGGAAGGCAGGTATCCTGCCAGGCTGGGGAAGCAGGCCTAGAGAGGGCCCAAGAACTTCAAGGATGAGGCCCAAAGTCCTCCTAGGCGGCCAGTCTCTTGAGGGCAGCCTTGAAGGGAAGGGTCTGACCCAGAGGCTGCTTCCTCAGAGGAAGGCAGGTATCCTGCCAGGCTGGGGAAGCAGGCCTAGAGAGGGCCCAAGAACTTCAAGGATGAGGCCCAAAGTCCTCCAAGGATGGCCAGTCTCTTGAGGGCAGCCTTGAAGGGAAGGATCCGACACAGAGGCTGCTTCCTCGGAGGAAGGCAGGTATCCTGCCAGGCTGGGGAAGCAGGCCTGGAGAGGGTCCAAGAACTTCAAGGATGAGGCCCAAAGTCCTGCAAGGCTGGCCAGTCTCTTGAGGGCAGCCTTGAAGGGAAGGATCCGACCCAGAGGCTGCTTCCTCGGAGGAAGGCAGGTATCCTGCCAGGCTGGGGAAGCAGGCCTGGAGAGGGCCCAAGAACTTCAAGGATGAGGCCCAAAGTCCTCCAAGGATGGCCAGTCTCTTGAGGGCAGCCTTGAAGGGAAGGGTCCGACACAGAGGCTGCTTCCTCGGAGGAAGGCAGGTATCCTGCCAGGCTGGGGAAGCAGGCCTGGAGAGGGCCCAAGAACTTCAAGGATGAGGCCCAAAGTCCTCCTAGGCGGCCAGTCTCTTGAGGGCAGCCTTGAAGGGAAGGGTCTGACCCAAAGGCTGCTTCCTCAGAGGAAGGCATGTATCCTGCCAGGCTGGGGAAGCAGGCCTGGAGAGGGCCCAAGAACTTCAAGGATGAGGCCCAAAGTCCTCCAAGGATGGCCAGTCTCTTGAGGGCAGCCTTGAAGGGAAGGGTCTGACCCAGAGGCTGCTTCCTCGAAGGAAGGCAGGTATCCTGCCAGGCTGGGGAAGCGGGCCTAGAGAGGGCCCAAGAACTTCAAGGATGAGGCCCAAAGTCCTCCAAGGTTGGCCAGTCTCTTGAGGGCAGCCTTGAAGGGAAGGATCCGACCCAGAGGCTGCTTCCTCGGAGGAAGACAGGTATCCTGCCAGGCTGGGGAAGCAGGCCTGGAGAGGGCCCAAGAACTTAAAGGATGAGGCCCAAAGTCCTCCAAGGCTGGCCAGTCTCTTGAGGGCAGCCTTGAAGGGAAGGATCCGACCCAGAGGCTGCTTCCTCGGAGGAAGACAGGTATCCTACCAGGCTGGGGAAGCAGGCCTGGAGAGGGCCCAAGAACTTCAAGGATGAGGCCCAAAGTCCTCCAAGGATGGCCAGTCTCTTGAGGGCAGCCTTGAAGGGAAGGATCCGACACAGAGGCTGCTTCCTCGGAGGAAGGCAGGTATCCTGCCAGGCTGGGGAAGCAGGCCTGGAGAGGGTCCAAGAACTTCAAGGATGAGGCCCAAAGTCCTGCAAGGCTGGCCAGTCTCTTGAGGGCAGCCTTGAAGGGAAGGATCCGACCCAGAGGCTGCTTCCTCGGAGGAAGGCAGGTATCCTGCCAGGCTGGGGAAGCAGGCCTGGAGAGGGCCCAAGAACTTCAAGGATGAGGCCCAAAGTCCTCCAAGGATGGCCAGTCTCTTGAGGGCAGCCTTGAAGGGAAGGGTCCGACACAGAGGCTGCTTCCTCGGAGGAAGGCAGGTATCCTGCCAGGCTGGGGAAGCAGGCCTAGAGAGGGCCCAAGAACTTCAAGGATGAGGCCCAAAGTCCTCCTAGGCGGCCAGTCTCTTGAGGGCAGCCTTGAAGGGAAGGGTCTGACCCAAAGGCTGCTTCCTCAGAGGAAGGCATGTATCCTGCCAGGCTGGGGAAGCAGGCCTGGAGAGGGCCCAAGAACTTCAAGGATGAGGCCCAAAGCCCTCCAAGGATGGCCAGTCTCTTGAGGGCAGCCTTGAAGGGAAGGGTCTGACCCAGAGGCTGCTTCCTCGAAGGAAGGCAGGTATCCTGCCAGGCTGGGGAAGCGGGCCTGGAGAGGACCCAAGAACTTCAAGGATGAGGCCCAAAGTCCTCCAAGGTTGGCCAGTCTCTTGAGGGCAGCCTTGAAGGGAAGGATCCGACCCAGAGGCTGCTTCCTCGGAGGAAGACAGGTATCCTGCCAGGCTGGGGAAGCAGGCCTGGAGAGGGCCCAAGAACTTAAATGATGAGGCCCAAAGTCCTGCAAGGCTGGCCAGTCTCTTGAGGGCAGCCTTGAAGGGAAGGGTCCGACCCAGAGGCTGCTTCCTCGGAGGAAGGCAGGTATCCTGCCAGTCTGGGGAAGCGGGCCTGGAGAGGGCCCAAGAACTTCAAGGATGAGGCCAAAAGTCCTCCTAGGCGGCCAGTCTCTTGAGGGCAGCCTTGAAGGGAAGGGTCTGACCCAGAGGCTGCTTCCTCAGAGGAAGGCTGATTATCAACGAGAGAGGCAAAAAGCACGGGAGGAGAAGACCAGAACAATGCAATCTTTAACGGCTGAAAAGCAACAAATGTGCATTCATCAGTTCCTCTGACTTTGTGACAAGTGGCAGAAGGGAAAGCTCGTTCAAGCAATGACTACACACCGCCCACTCAATGCCAAGGATCAATGCAATATTAGCAATGAAAAGCTCATGACGGAGAATCTTCGAATTCTCTGGCCAAAACCTTCGGTCGCAGTGCTGCTGTCACCTCTGAAGGAGAGGCTATAATATTAAGGAGGCTTTCTCCCAGACAGCCTCATCTGTCACTGCTGTCCCCAAACCCTTGTCAGCGGAAAGATTTCACAGTTCACACTCAGTATGTGACCCATTCTGGTCTCATTCCCTTGCTTATCCTTTCTAGCATAATATTATCTTCCTCTAGAGGAGAAAAGGACGCCAGTGCCTCGAGGTCAGAGGTCACCCAGACTGGGAAGTCGATAACGTTTCTGGAAGGAAGCATCAGCACTTGGGTGCAACGAGAATTCTATTTTGCCCTTAAAAGTCAAGCATCGCACATGTCTGTCCGATTACGTGTACAAGTAAGGACAAAAAACACTGATTTACAGAACCGAGAACTAAAACAAACTGACGCTCACAAGTACATGGAAAACATTTCATAAGGTGTTCATACATTCGTGCAGGTACGGTTAATAAACTTCACTCGACTGATATGCCTCCCTGCAAGAGCGGATTTCATGATGATATGCTGCTGGTTATGAGGAAACTGAATGTGCACGCGGAGTGGCGTTGCAGCCTTCCAGACCTCCATGGTTATTCCTTCGCCATTTGATCAGTTTAGTTTTGATCTGTTTAGACCTAATCTGTCCTTTACATAAAGACGAAGTGGTTCACATACAGTACATAGTCGTTCTTCTCACAGGACTTTCGCTCCTCCAGCATTCTCACCTCAGAGAGAGAGAGAGAGAGAGAGAGAGAGAGAGAGAGAGAGAGAGAGAGAGAGAGAGAGAGAGAGAGAGAGTGTGTTGCGGCTTAAAATAGTCTTCTGCTAAAAAGAAAGGAAAACTAATGTGTAACTTTCCCACAATGCAGATTCCAAGCAGAGGAAGAGGAAGAGGAAGAGGAAGAGGAAGAGGAAGAGGAAGAGGAAGGGAAAGAGGGGAGGGAGGTCAGAGACTTCATATAAACTGTAGCGAAATTCCAAAAGCGAAATCTCGACTTCCTGGGAAATAACCCCACATGAGACGCCATCACAAAACGACACTGGGACAAGAGAAGGGGGACAATGACCCCTGTCGACACCTGCAGTCAGGAGCTGTAGAGGAGGAGGAGGAGGAGGAGGAGGGGCAGAGAGCCCTGCAGACAATCTCGGACCCAGACTGCATGCAATGTCGAGGCGGCAGCAGCAGCAAGCAAGAGGAAGATGAGACTCCGATGCAAGAGGGAAGGAACTTCGGGGCATTAATTAAGAGGCTGCTGCAGAAGCCAGGGGACGCTCCAGTATCCAGATTCAGAAAACCTTTTGACAACTGGAAAGTAGTTTGGAAAATTGATATTCAACTGCGTGGGTAATTAAAGTTTTATATATAAAAAAGGTGGATTTTAACAAAGAGAAGAACCCTAAGAGTCATTTCCAATTCAGAAACGCCACGTTTGTGAATGCTGAAATCGGAAATGGATGGACTTCGTCCCCGTCACTCTGGCGAATACCATATAAATACTCTCAAGACACTTGAAGAAGCAATTGCATGGAAGCATTTCCAGAACGCCTCACAACGGGAAGGTCACAGTCCAGTGAGGCGATCAGAAAGTTCAGAAACATCGCATTCAAAGAAGAAGAGTAGATTGCAAGTGGAAAGCGAACCCTTGAGGCAACATTACAAAGAAGAAAAGCATAAAATGTGAAATCATGTCCAGTCCGAGTGAGGAGGCCTCCCTCCCTCCCCCACCTTTGATGAACATGACATTCAGTCTAAATCTTCACCAGGCAGTTTTTACAACCATACTGAAAAAAATTGTATGTATATGAAATCAACCTTAGCTTCCGAAGTGGAAAATCGACAATAAATCCTGGAATTCACTTTACCTGGAATCCTGGAATCAGCAGGTGTAAATAAGGGCATGTCCTTGCAACCTCACACCTTGTGCATATTCATCTCAGGAAGAATTAATCTGGAAATAAAAGAATATATTAATACGAGAAGGCTGATTTCATGAGATGATTCAGTATTTATGAATTATTTCATCAAACTGAATTTAAAGACAAAAATCATTTCAACACAAAATAATTTAAAAACAGATTGACTTATCATGTTAATGTCAGATCAAAAGAAATCTGATACAAATCGTCTAATTAAATAAAAAAATAAATAAAAAATTAGTTTATCAAGTCAAAGTTGAATACAAATTGATTTCATCAAATCAGAGTTAAGTACAAATTGATTTTATCAAATCAGATTTAAATACAAATTGAATTTAGATGCAAACTGATTTGTCAATCTGAATTCAATGCAATTCAATCATTTCGAGTCAAAATGCCAACACAACCTTCAAGTGATCAACACGAGTGTCGTGAGAGGATGTGACCTTGTGACCCTGACCTTTCTTCATTGAGGGGGACTCTCATTCCACCAGGCCAGACAGACAGACAGAGAGACAGACCTCTGACCTAGTCTCACTTCACCTTGACTTGCCCCTCACAGCCTAACTTCACTTCTGACCTAGCCTAACCTAAGACAAACCAGAGGAGGTCCTCACCAGGCCTAACACTGCCCTTGGCACCTTGACCAACATAAAAATGAATAAATAAACAAATAAATACGAACATATAAATAAATATAAGAATAAAATTTATATGTTGTAAATGCTTAAATTTCATTACTGGCCATTTTATGTCGAATTTTAACCCTTAGAGAAACCTAAAGGCGCCTTTTGGAAGAAGCCGTTTAAAAGGCCGGCTTTTAAACTGTGAGAGTTGTCATAAAAGACCAAAATAGTGAGTGAAAAATCATTTTAAATAATTTATGAAAATAAAATATCGAAGGAGATTCTAGACTGAAAATGGCTGACTCTTGTCAAGATTTTAATTGTTCCTCTTCAGTGCAAAATTCAGGAGTTATTTCACTCCTCTTTCACTCTTAAGTTGCTCTTGCACTCTTCCTCTACATTACAGTTGTATTATAGTTATATTATAGTCACGAATTCCTCTCAAATATGACACCAAATGCCTCAAATTTATTCAGGCTTAAAATTACGAGTTCGAGTGAAGATGTCAGTCACATGAGTAGAAATTTGTCTTCAAATTGTAAACTGTGGTTTTACCCTTAAATAATCCGCTCATTTTACCTATATTTAGGTAACTCAATGATAAATCGTCATTAAATTAAGGCAAATGACTTACCTAAAGGGTTATAATAGGATACGTTAGGATATATATGAAGACAAATTAGCCTACAGACTCAACTCAAACCATAATTAGTGGCTTTGCCCTGAAAGCAATCGCTTATTTTACCTACATTTAGGTAAATCCATGAAAGGTCGCACTTAAAATAAGGCAATGGACTTACCTGTGGGGTTATAATAGGATATATGAGGAGATATAGAGGATATAATTATCAGCTTAACACCACAAACAAACAAGTAAAGAGAAAGTGTCAACAGCAGCAGTCGTGAACATTTTCAGAGACCTGTATAAAGGCTCTCCTCTTTTCTGAAGCCTCTCCTCCGTTCATTGTCTTTTTTTGCTTATTTCCGTTTATCCTCTGTTTGTTCTCTGTGCTACCATATGTATGGTTGTATGCATGGCTTATTATACTTTTTATCCCATTTATGGTGCCATAAATATGGTTTTTTTATGGAAAACTGAACATAAAATCTTAGTCCTAGTCTAGTCTTCTTTGTCTCTCTCTGAAACCAACCTGAGTCACCTGCTGTCGTTATTTATTCATTTATAAAGGCGTATCTTAGCGAGATGAGCCATCCGTTAAACCTCACTGGTCTGAGTTCAACCGGTTTAGTCAAATCTCACGTCTGACAAAATTTGATTTTGAATGAAAAAAAGAAATATTCCATTTTATATGCTGGGGCATCGGTCTCATGTCTCAGGTCATTATTTCCGGACCTCGTTCCTTGTGGCCTCCTCCCCTCCTCCTCCTCCCCCTCCCGATGCTCGACTGACTGACTGGCTTTGACTTCGTCCTGTTTATCTTCGGCCCCATCGTTGACTCTCTTTGTTGCTGACTCAGAGTAGGAATCCATTGCTGACGTCTACCAACTTAGTTCTTTGATCTATGTGTAACAAGACTTCCCTCTGAAATAACACATCTTGGCTGAGTAAATTGCTGAAGAAAGGGAAAAGGAATTTGAAGTTCAGTTTCCCTTTCCCTTCTTTCCCAACTGCCGGATTTTTGCTCTGAACAAATGACGCTCTTCGTTTCCACAGCCGCCATGAACTCACGAATGTCCCAGGCGGGTGGGGACCGTGACCCCGAGAGCAACATGGCGAGAACTAAGACAGCGTTTCAATCGCCAAATGGTCACTCGTCGTCAATCAACTTATCGAAAATCCAATCAGAGTCGGTGACGGAACACGATCCTCTGTGTCCTTTCCGTGGACGGGTGCAGTGTTGCACAAATATGGAGTTCCGATAAAGGCACCGACACTTAACGTGATCCTAAACCCAAAGCAGAGTGCGCGGTGGTCAGAGGACTTGCGCCTTCCTGGAAACAAATGATTTGCGTTGTAATCATAATTTCGACACTGACATGAAAAAAAGGTCTCCTTTTTCAATTGATTTTTCGGGTTCAGAAAGCTGTGTCTCCTCCAGTAGCCATGGTTCGTGATAAACAAATATGATCAGTTCATGGAATTCCTTGAATACTGATATAGACAATTCTGCATTTTCTAACCCAGTAGATGACAACAGAGAAATACATGTGTTTGCCAATGCCCCACACTCATCAGGAATAGAAATTTCCTTGATCATTCATGGATTTGTATTGTCGGGAGATAGGTTTGCTCATTGTGGTTCAGTCAGGGAGTTCCTTATGAGAAACAAAAGTGATTCAATTCTCGAGTACCTCGTGGTAGGAAGCCACCAAGAAATGCAAATGGGTTGAATCTGGACCCACGAAATAAAACGTTGCAGGACATGATTCGAGTATCCAAAGAAATGAAAGCGATTAAAAGCAATAGGCTCTACTGTACCCTCTCCAAAAAGGCTTTCCTTATGTCGTGCAAGCTCGATCAGGATCAGGATGATCGATGGCAATTGCAGAGTTGCAGAGGACGGACGCGCAGAGCGGATCGTTGCAGCGTGCGGACTGAGCTGAACCTGAACCTGTTGCCGACTGACCTTCATTATTATCCTAATAATCCTCATTATCACTTCCCCTTACCCACACCTAATCCTACATCCTTCTCACGCCTGCTCAGTAGGCGAAGCGAGTTCCTTGCTTTGTTTACAACATTTATTGAATCTAAGATTTTCATCTCCCGGAGGATCTGCCACCTGTGGGATGGTCTGGTGCCCCCGGGATCCAGGGGGAGTAGCTAAGGCACACAGGTTGGGGGGGGGGATTAACCCCAACCAGCCCCCCGGAGGTTGGAAACAAGGATCAAGAGATTTTCTTCCAACTTTCACTACACTTGTGTACGGTAAAATTCACAAGTTCAGCAAAAAGTATAGTTGGTGATGAGTGGGTTGTTGATTGCGTCCCCAATTTCTGTCATACCACATTTCATCGTCACAAAGCCTCTCACCTCATGCAGTTTTTCATTGAATTTTGAGGGGGAATCAGGGAAGCAGGAGGAATGCCCTCAGTAAAGAATAAAGGTGAAAAGGAGGAAGTTTTTGATGAGAGGAAGAAGGAGATTTTCAAAATTGGGGGCTTTTGAAGACTGATGCATTTAGAGTCAATCCTGGGAATCCGAGCCTCCGAGGGTTCACAATCGTCATAGCCCCTGAGGTGAATGCATTAAGGACGGCAGTACTCGAATATGTTGACAGTGAACCTTGTAGCTGATTACAGTAGGGAGGAGCAGATTACGTGCATTGAGGAGCGCCAGACATGGTCGAGGGTGGCGGATGTCGTCATGTTACGAACAAATATCAAAACCCCAAGGAACAGAACCGTGAAAATCAAATTTGAGACAAGAGAAATGGCCCAAGCAGCCTTGAGGAAGGGCCTGACTATATGTAGGTACCCAGTGAAAGCTGAACTTCGACACCAGTGGATGAGAGTCCATGCAGTAAGTAGCCTAACTGCAGGTGTCCTCGCTGAGGACAGAAATTAAGGACTAACAGCTGCTATTCATGTCTATATTTCAAATTATTACTTTTATTATTATTATTGCTATCATTTCCTTCGACAAGACGTTAATTATTATTATTGTTATCACTAGTATTATTATAGTTATATTCATCATGATAAACACAATAAAAATGATTCGACAGAACGTAAGAAAATGAACAAGTAGACAGAACGAATTTCGACACCTTATTGACCCCGACATCATCCTACTGAAAGCAACAGGGATACGAATGAGGTGACTGATTGCCCCATCAAGTTCATGGGGTACCGAGTGCATGTCTCATCAGAAGAAGAAACAGCACTTGGAAGGACCATGCTGGTGTTGCTGTTGCAGTCAATTACCGAATTAAGCATAAACCACTGATTAATTTCACTGACGACACGTTGAGCATAACTTTAGAGACTAATGTTGGACCTGTCAATATTGCAACGCCTTACATCCCTTGTAGACGAGACTATATCTACTTCCAAGACTTCGTTTCAGCCTCGCAGAGACTACCACCCACCTTCCTCATTGGCAACATGAACGCAAGACATCCCACCACCGCGACTGCCGACTCTCACCACCGCGGAACTTTGCTAAGGAGACTCACAGACTTCCCTACGATGGTGAGCAACGAAGGACGAGCAGACATCATTTTAGGAAACAGGAGCCCCTGTCCAAACTTCACGACTACGAGAGGCAACGTGCATGACGACATCAGACCACCTACAGTAGGCTATATACCCCTTCATATCACGACCTCGACAGCCCCAATGGAAATCGAACCCCGAACTATTTTGGACTGTATATCCTGCAAACTGGGACGATTTTAATTTGAAAATTGATGAGACTTGCGTAAATGACAGAGTGGACATTAATGACACGGACGGCCCAGCGTTCGCCTCTCCGACCGGCCAATGAAGAATTAGAGGAATTTATTTCTGGTGACAGAAATTCATTTCTCGTCATAATGTGGTTTGGATTCCACAATAAGCTGTAGGTCCCGTTGCTAGGTAACCAACTGGTTCTTAGCCACGTAAAATAAGTCTAATCCTTCGGGCCAACCCTCTCTAGGAGAGCTGTTAACCAGCTCAGTGGTCTGATTAAACTAAGATATACTTAACTTACGGGAAGACAGACGACGAACTTCACGAACGATTGACCTACTGGTTTGCGACGATCCTGACTGCTATCTATAGACACTATCATACCTAAGAAAATCATTCGGTTAAATTTTGGGCCTAAACGAAGTGACGCTCTCACTCTTTTCCAAAGTCGATATTGTGACATCAGACGACATGCACACATTTTTGGGCATACGAGACATATGGAAGACCTTATTCTGTATATTCAGGACAACCTCTTTGAGGAATTCAGGCGACTACAAACTGACTTTTGGGACACAACTGTACACAAAAAACTTTAAATACAATGACCCTACGAATATCCCGAAGTTCTGGAGAGGCTTAAAAGGCTTCTGGGGTCGACGAAGAAACTGTGGGACTATGTACACGCCGACAATGGAGACAAAATAACAGACAGTACTGACAAGACTCGGCTCATGAAGTCTGTATTGGAGAACGTTCTTCAAATAACTCCTGAGGACAACCAAGACTTCGACGCCGACAACGAGAGACGTCTACGACTGCATGGCTCCCTCTCTCTCTCTCTCACCTGACTGACTGACTTATCCCGCCTACGGGATGATCATTACCTAACATGTCAATTCGACCTACAAGACATAATTAACATCATTAAGAGATTCAAAAACAAAGCTCCAGGTATTTCAGGCATCAATAAATTCTTTCTTTCTGAATTACCTGCCGTTGCAAAATTAGATTTAGCTAATATCACGGATATGACTTTCAGTCTTAGCTATTTTTCCCAAGTTAAATTCAAGAGAGGACGCATGAATGTTCTACCTAAGGACTTCAATAATACTCATGACCCTCTTCATTAAATACCGACCGATTACACTTTGGAAGGACCTGGGAAGACCCTGTTGGGAAGATTGACGATGTACTTAGAAGACAATGACATTTCTCCTAATTACCAATATGGCTTCTGATAAGGTCTGGCGTGACGGACTGAAGTTCCAACTGCAGGCTTCATCTCGACTCACCCGACATGACATAATGACGAAAATCTGATGTCATTTCCTAGAGTGACAATAGACATAATGGCATCACTTTCGAAGGACAAGTATCAGACACTTTTCTCCTGAGAAGCGGTGTCCCTCAAGGAGCCATTCTCTCACCCTGCACCTATTCATTTTTTATACACACGACATGCCACGAGGGGGAGTGGGTTGCACAAACCTCGCCGTTGCCGACGACGTGGCACAAATTTTAATGACAAATGACAGAAACAAAAGACGATTAGCCTTACTGACAAGTCGACACACTAATGAACTTAATGACTACGGAAAACGATGGGAAATCAAGACTAACCAAGACAAATTTGCGTTACTTTCAATCTCAGCAACAAATGGGACTGTTGGCTCATTCATTTTCCTTCCCCTTATACCTTTGTTTCACCCCCCTTTTACCCCCTTCCGAACATTATCTTTCTTCCGAGGGACCCTTAGGGGTTTAAATCGATTTGTAATCGAACCCTTACACTATCCTCCCCCGACCCTTGCAGTTACAGTTATCGTGCAATTCACTAACAAAGTTGCTGATGATGGCCAAAGATAAATTTAAGCAGGTGGGCGCCTGCCATCAGCACCTGTTGCATTTAAGCAGCACCGAATCAGAGCCCACATTCCAGGCCAAGACAGCGCACTCTTGGGATCAAACTGCAACGCTGAAAGCTGCAACAGTGATGTGATGACATCAGGCTCATTTTCCAGTTCTCCCGTTGAACAAAACGCATCCTTTGTAGATGAAGAAACTTCAACCAAGACTTAGCAACTCACCCTAAACAGAGGACATGGGTGTGTGCGTGGAGTACGTGTGTTTGAAGCATGGGCTTGCGTGCACACACGTGCCCAATCGAATAATACTGAGCATGACTAATTTAAATGTACTATTTATGTTTTATTTACATAGTCCAACAACGTAACCGAGGTCAATCTCTCGGTGGCCACGATCAGAGTCAGCTGATGAAGAGAGCGTTTCGCCTGGCCCGACTCTCTCCCTCACGGCCCGAGAGTGGCGGTGGACAGACACCAACACTGACTGACGTCTGCCTGACTTCCCTAGCAACCACTCACCTCCCATAGCAACCGACAGAGTTGAGTGCTGGCTCGACGCGCTGCTGGGTGGGGAGAGTCTCGGGGGTCACCCCTATGCCCCTTCCCTCTCGGCCGTCGGGAGCACGGGGGTCAGGTATGCGGTGGGCGGGATCTAACGACAGTAGCAGCTGGACGACACAGTTCTCTACTGCCGCTCTGTGACATTCGCGCGTCGCGTGTGTGAATATTTTGAATGACAGCAGGTGAATGAAGCCTTTTGAATGATTGTGTGCATAAAAGAATAAATCCCTAGGTAACCCGCATTGACTGTAGTGGATACTAGCACACTACCACTAACCAGAAGGAAACAAAATACAAGGGAAAGGCGGTAACTAGAAAGGCAAGGGGTCCTGCACACTTGCTTAGCTAAAACCCCCCGCCCCCAATAAAAAAAAAAAAAAAAAAAAATGTAAGGGAAAGGAGGCGGCCTGGAAATCTCATAGTATTTTTTTCTGGTATCTTCAAACCTCCCCCTCCCCCCAATACTGTAGTCTAAGTCCCGCCACTACCACCAGTTTTAAGAGGAATGCATAAATGCAGGCATCTGTGCGGTGTGCATCTACTCTGTGTATACTGTACATGTTAGTATGACTCAAGAGCAATCAATATTTCCTGACGAATGGCAACTTGTTCTTGCATTGGAATGTGTGTATATATATTCATACACATGCACATGTGTAGTTTATTCCTTTGCACACTGTCATTTGCCTCTATTCTCACCTGGAATGCTTTCACAAAAATAAAAAAAATAAATAAAAAAACACAGCACTTTGCATTTGTAGAGCACTTCATCCCAGGTGTCAAATCCTTCTGCACAATTATTGTATCTAGATTTTGGCTGCGCCTGTTGCTCACAACTAGCCTTCTGTCTCGTTCGGGAACAGAGCCCGAAAAATTAACTCTAGCCTAATAACTGAATACACTACTGTGCACCACCGTGGTTTGAGTCCTCCCTCTCCCCCTGTAGGGGGGGGGGGGAGGGAGGAAGATTCCAATATTGGAGCCAATTCAAATAACTTTTGCCTTTTGCCGGACCTTTCCTGCACTTACATAGCTTACAAACACATTCCAAATCCACGGCATGCACTACATTGTAGACTAAATGACAACTGGGACTGCCCCATTCTTTTTTCCTTCCCCTTATACCTTCTTTTCACACCCCTTTTACCCCCTTCCAAACCTTATCTTCCTTCCGAGGGACCCTTAGGGGTTTAAATCGATTTGTAATCGAACCCTCATTCTATCCTAGTTACAGTTATATGCAGTACCCATGCAATTCACTCATAAAGTTACTGAGGACGGCCAAAGACAAATTTAAGCAGATGGGCGCCTGCCATCAGCACCCATCGCCTGTTGCATTTAAGCAGCACCGAATCAGAGCCCACATTCCAGGCAAAGACAGCACACTCTTGGGATCAAACTGCAACGCTGAAAGCTGCAGTAGTGATGTGAAGACATCAGGTTCAATTTCCAGTTCTCCTGTTGAACAAAATGCATCCTCTGTAGATGAGGAAACTTCTTTGGGAAAAGAGCCGAGCCTCTCGGCTCTGCTGTTTTGTTTGCCAGTGGAATCTGGTCAGGATTTGCGAAAGAAGCAGCACGAAATGCGATGAAGATGGAGGCTTGCAAGACGGTGGTGGTTCTAGAGCTCATCGTAAGTTCCCTGAAAATGAATTGCAGGTGCCATCGGTGCAACAGATGGAAAACTAGTGCAAGCAAGCGAAGGATTTTTGGGACATTTAAAAACTGTGGACAAAATATTTCTTTGTCATCACGGGGAAAATATCTAGAACCGGGAAAAGGGGAACAATGTCCACGGAATGTTGACGTGAATCCTGCTGCTTCAGAAAGCTGTGAAGAGACCCAAACGACGTCCCAATTCACGCTTTTCAGTTCTCATTTTGCAAAGCAACATTCCACTGATTACAAAGGGCAACATTGCTCCCCTCCTCCCCCCCCCCCCTCCCACTGTACTATCAGCGATTACCTAATTCTGTACAAGAGGAGAACTGTCATAGAGATGGCTGCTATTTGTCCGTCTGTGCGTCCGCACTTTTTCTGTCCGCCCCCACATCTTAAAACCTACTGCTGAGGAGGGAGACTAGAGGGCTGCAAATTGGTATGTTGATCATCCACCCTCCAGTCATCAGACATAGCCTACCGAATTGCAGCTCTCTAGCCTCCTCCTCACTAGTTTTATTTAATTCAAGGCTAAAGTTAGCCATGATTGTGCATCTGGCACCTTTATATGTGCCAACAACACAGGCCACCACCGGGCCGTGGCTGAGATTTTCATACAGCATTATATGCTGTAGAGAAAACTCGATTGTGGCGAAGAAACTTCGGCGCATTCTTTACCTGTTTTCAACGGAATTCCCTCCATGTTTGTGTCCATGCCAGACTTGACGTGGTCATCTAAGCAAGGCAAAAAAAGAAAGCCTGATTCCGCGCCTGCTGGACGCATCTAAAGGAATTTTGGGTCGATCCTCTTGTGAAAAAGATAGAGAAGTTAGCCCACCTGGAAGCACACACTTTGCTTGTTCAAGCTTCAAGACATGAGTCACCATCTTGGATTGACCAACTTTGGAAAAGCTTCAGACATTGAACCGTGATTATGTATCACCCCACTCCCCTCCCTCCCCTCCCCTCCCCTCACCCTTTCATTTCTAAATATTGCCACTCACTGCTTTATAGAGGCTGCAATGTCCTGCTCATGTCTGGTAGGATATAGTTTTAGAATTTAGCTGCTTTGTGCTGAAATCCATTTAGGAAGAAATAATTTCCGGGAGGTATGATGTTCTCGTGAGTGAATGTACTGTACCTTCGCCACCTGACTTTCTCACTCTCGCTTTAACTCTTATCCAAGTATGCATGCATGTATATATATCACATATATATAATAAATGATACTGTATATGTATGTATACACAGTATACGTATACATATGTAGGTAAAGAAAGTGAAGTAAATAAATCTCAGCGCCATATGAAGCTTCATTTTTTTCGTAATAATTCCTCGAGAGGAGCCACTTCTAAGAA
>JANJGK010003510.1:22500-85607 GCA_039081455.1 Macrobrachium rosenbergii
GTAACACTTTAATGGAAGCTGGTCCCATGAAGGAAGGCTGGGCAGCCTTCCATCAACCCTGAATATCACTGTTGACTTCACATTTACACAAAAAGATCAGGGACATTATTACCAGTCTCACCCATTTCTAAGACAAAACAAGTAAAAAATGCTCCCAAGTTTCTTCGGCGCAGTCGAGTTTTCTGTACAGCATATAATTCTGCATGAAACTCTCAACCACGGCCCATGAAAACTCTGAGCCGTGGCCCATGAAACTCGGCCATGGTCCAGTGCTGGCTGTGTTGTTGGTACCTATAGCGGTGCCAAACGCACGATCGTGGCAAACCTTAACCTTAAATAGAATAAAAACTAGTGAGGAGGCTAGAGGGCTGCAATCTGGTATGTTCGATGACGGGAGGGTGGATGATCAACTTACCAACTTGCAGCCCTCTAGCCCCCTCCTCAGTAGTTCTTAAGATCTGAGGGCGGACAGAAAAAGTGTGGACGGACAGACAAATAGCAGCCACCTCTGTAATAGTTTCCTTTCACAGACAACTAAAAATCATTTTTATCATCAGTCAAAAGAGTCAAAACTGTTAAACACTTTCTTCAAGTTTCAAGACTTGAGCCTTACTGACCTCTCCTCGTGAGAATCTGACCTTCTTTCTCTCAACACGTGAAATGTAGGAATATGACCTCATGAACCTCTAATGACCTCCGAAAGTATACTGTACATCGCCTTGATCCGGCTTTGGTGTAAGTGTAGAAGCTGAGCAGAACATGTGCACGCACTTTTGTTGGAAATATATAGCTGCGTTCTGCTCAAAATAAAGTGTTGTGCATTTGCCAAGAATCTTTTGCGGTGAATTCCACCACCTTTATGCTTTGCTTGGCCTCAAATGGTACCTATATTAGTAACTCGACTCTGGGAAATGAAAAGGGATAAATAGTATTCGGGCCAAAGGCCAAGCGCTGGGACCTCTGAGGAGGTTCCTGTCTCATATAAACCCTTTCAATAAGCCGGACAAGTCCAGTGCGTACTGTAGGTGATGCCTTATTACAATTAAAATTAACCATTAACCGTTCTTTTCGATTACCGAGTGCTGGAAGAGGCGACTATCGTCAACATGCCCCTTCCCTTGGACGCCTCTCTCTCTCTCTCTCTCTCTCTCTCTCTCTCTCTCTCTGACCCCCCGCGGATTGGCCTAACCGAAATGTAGCGTGGCTCCGCCCACATCACATTACTAACTCCCACATGACTCTTAAAGGAACTCCGCTGGTCAAGAAACCCTTCTGATGCAGTTCAAGGAACCAATTGCTGTCACCCTTCCTCTCTCTCTCTCTCTCTCTCTCTCTCTCTCTCTCTCTCTCTCTCTCTCTCTCTCTCATAACCCAGCCAAATCTCTCTCCCATTCCCCTATGCAAACAAATTAAGCATCACAGAGAAATACAAAGGTACAGAATAAAGTCTCAGCTTCTGTGAGGGTATTTGGTATCAGTAGGTATCGAGGTCATGTGGCCTCTTATAAGAGCTCTTTACTATTTCGGGTACCAAACAGTACAAAGAAAATACCCGGGTCTTCGTTGGTAGGGTGGAGTCCTGAGACCCATACCAAGTTACAAATACCTTCAACACCTTAACACATCTAATAGGCAGCCATTAGGCAAGAGCCCGTGCCAATATGAGGCCAGCTTAATCTAAACGCATCCCACATCTGGACGAATCACATATGACAGTCACAGGGCCTACCTCAACCGATTTCGAATATGAGGCGGAGAGAGAGTGACTACTGCAGCAGAAGTGGCCCTCCTCAAGGGTCTCCTGCACCCCCACCCACCCACCAGGACAATCAATGACAGGGTCATGCCCAAATCTAAAGATGGACCCACGAAGGCTCTTCCTACTGTTACCAGGAAACGTAAGACAGAACAGTGGAAAGAAGGAAGGAAGGAAGGATAGAAATAAAATCGACCCAATGACTGAGGGAATATAAGACTCAGCATAACACCTGCAGCAGGAACTGACAAACACCCCCACACACCCACGCCCACGCTAACAGAATACGAATATAGGCGTTAATGAATCACAGAAACTGGACTGAAACAGCCTACTACTGCACAACCATGATCGACCCGAGAAGTTCCTTGTTCTGTCTGTCTCTCTGTCAACACCCATGGCTGGAAAAAGGATATGGAAGATTTTCCAGAACACAGCCACCACACCATTAACAACCAATTAGGGTCAGGTGAAAATTAAAAACGACCTTGATGGGTCTTCCTTCTACCGTTCTCTACAAAACAAGTTATGTGCAATCAGTTAGGCGGTGATGATATAACAGCTTCACAATTCGCCAACTGCTCATATTTGACCAAACTTGCCGCCAAAGGAACACTTGACATCATCATTTCAGCCGGGAAACTGCCATCATCACCATCATCATGATCATCATGATCATCACTCAGCCACAACAACAGAGCACCTGCAGACAACAACAAGAGCCTGTTAGTTGTCTGTCTTCAGCATCACAAGCAGACTTCACTAACCGGAAAGCAGATGATAAGTATGGATGAACTGGCAACTGATCCCGACATAAAAAAACAGGAGTTGATCCGAACACTTTGAACAAAGTAAGTGCATTCGAAATGTACTTGAACTGCCGAGATGTGCCTCAGAAGACAGGCCTGGTGTGGTCAGCGTCTAGTGAATGAACATCAGTGAACTCGAAACCAGCACAATGTCACGCCAGTGGGAGCATTAAAGGTACCGAGAAATTCGATGCAGCTCTCTCTCTCTCTCTGCTGTACCTTGAAAGTCTGTCTGTCTGTCTGTCGCGAACGATAACTGAGGGGGCATGGAAAGAATTTGCCAACTGTAGAGGCACAACCCTCTGGACTGGACTGTGGGCGATTCAAACAGAAGGCAGGGTATGGATTCACAGGAATATGAACGACATATGAGAGAGAGAGAGAAAGAGAGAGAGAGAGAAACATGAAATGCGGTCGAGATACGTTGATTCATTTATTAATTTTGTTTGCAACTCAAAATTTTCCTTTAGTAGTTCATTCGACACTTGCGCAAAAAAGTGAAAGGAATCGATTTGAGTCTTGAAACTTCTGACTGGGCCCATTGAAGGCACCAACTGAATTATGATTTACTTCGAATATCAACTTGTGGTAGGAAGGAAGGAAGGAAGGTGTTTCAGTCAGCATAAACAAAAAATAAAGAAGGGAAACTGTCACGATAGACTCAGGACAAACGCTTAGCTCTACTGCCCTCTACCACAAGCTAAGTCTGGCTTTGAAGTGACAACAAGTCTTTCTTTAACCCGTAACCAACCCATCCACAGGACTTTTCAAACTTTCTCATTTTAGGCAGCTTGTGTGAAGCAATCTTGGTTCAGTCACGTTATTTCATCGTCTCAGCTCAGAGTTGTTCTTGGCGTTGCAATAAAAAAATGTCGTCGCAGTACATCAAAGATGTATGGGCAGAATTTCAGTCGGGGCCGGTGGCGGGGAGCGGGGGCGGCGCTGGGGAGCTCTAATTTAACTACACCCAAATATTAATGTAAAGTTTGCGTCCATAAATCCTGATATTCTCTGGTAATGGCTTCTAATTACAGAATATGTCCTGTAGCCATTCCGCGGATCATGTAATGTCCTGTATCAGGTTCCACTGACTGACTTTTATGACTAATTCAAGTGTCATGACTATATATACATCAAATGACGGTGCTACTGAAACGAGAATACGTCTTCCAGTCATGTCAAGAATGCCAAGAAGACTACAAGAATGCCCAGCATGGAAAAACTAAAAGAATAGTCTCTATTCTTCCCTCTCGAGAAATGACAATATACCTGGAAGATCGATTTCAGGGGCACCGCCCCCTTCTGTCAAGGGGTTTCCAGTATATCCATTATATAACGAAGTTATCATTTATCCTGCCGTCAGTGTGTGGTAGACATTTCAGTCCTTATTTCAACGACGGTCGGCGAAGCAGTATCAGCTTCCATCACTCGAGACCCGACTGTCGGGAATACAAGGCTACTTTACTTGCCTTCATTATATAGAACACCGTCGGGAGAATAACACCATGCATAAGATAACCTGATATCTCATAATAGGCAATTCTTGTCACACTAAATGAGGACCTATGAAAGTCCTGTCAAGATATGAATTAAAACGCAGGGCTTTCATCCTACTGCCTAGTCAGTGATCGCCCTCTCTCAAGAAACATTATTCCATCAATCACAAATGTAATATACCTGGAATTCAGTCCAGTTTCCCTACTGGAAACGGCCGGTCATTAAACCACTTCTCTGGGCAGCTTTCAGCTCGATGATGAAACACCTTCGCATCTTTATCATCATTCTAGACAGAAACCAGCGACCCACATAGATAGCTGCTCAGTGGAGGGAGGGAGGGACCCAAACCACAACGAACCGTACCTTTTTCACAACAACGTCCCAAAAATCGGGGAAAATCCTGCGAACGAACATTGCTGAGAATCCCGTGACGGACGAGCCACAGTCATGACACTGCTGCACTGCTTTTTCCAGTCCTCCTGAATTCCGGCTGCCTGGAATACCCCCTGGACCAGTCGGAACATCCGTGACATTCCTTTTCTAACAAATGAGGAGGAGGAGGAGGAGGAGGAGGAGGAACCGACCTTCTGATTGGCTGAGTAACAGAGGCTTCTTTAGAGCTTGCGTTACGTTATTGTAAGAACATTTGAACGCTGAAAATGTGTTAAAATAAATCAGTAAATAAATGCACTGGAGCTTTCACATAGAAAGTGAATCAAAGGCTCAGTTCAAATGGGCAGTTCTACTTGCAGGAGAATTTCCTATTTCCCTTCGCCTTCGCTTGCTTCTTCCTAATGAGACCCTTCATCATCTTTCAATGGACGCTTCTCGAATTTCAAGTCAGTGGCCCCCTTGTGGGCTTGTTCCGTATGGTTAGGTTCCATCCTCTGAATAATAATAATAATAATAATAATAATAATAATAATAATAATAATAATAATAATAATAATAATAATAATAATGCACCTTAAGCAAGGAACCAGCACTTGTAACAGGAGAGGCCACCATATAGAGGCAAGGGATTACCTCAACGCTGTATTCCCATGCAGCCACAACTATTTTAAAAACTTTCTTTCTAAGTCAGGGAAGGTCACACATACGATGAAATGTACCAAACTCAAAAAAAAAAGAAAATATAAAAAAAAAATTGTAACTCCCTGTAGCTGCGTTACCTGCTCCATCTGAACGGCCATAGGAACCACCACCGTTGTTTTTAGAAAATCAAACTGAGATGTTCCATTTTCCACTCCTAGAGGGGAAGTCAATTTGACATACACGCCGTCAAAAGACAGATCACATCAAATGCAGTGTAACGAGCAATAGATGCGCCTTGAACTGCCTCTCAGGAAATAATAAGGTCAAACCACGAAAGTTTTCCTGCTGTCAATGACTGAACTCAATTGTGCTTTAAAACCTCCTGACAAACGCTGTGCGAGAGTTCAGTGTCACTGGAAAACTTTCATTCCAAATGACATTTCTCAGCCAATGACATGTTTCAATTAACAGCGTTACACAGTGAGCACGCACGCTATAATCCAGCTTCCTTTTCCATAATTATGTTTCTCTCTCTCTCTCTCTCTCTCTCTCTGAACAAACGCTGTTATGGTCATTCTGGGACACATGTTTGTCTCAGCCCTGTGTCAGCAGTGCAAAGTCATCCAAGTGAATTTGCGCCGAAATGTGAGAGAGAGAGAGAGAGAGAGAGAGAGAGAGAGAGAGAGAGAGAGAGAGAGAGAGAGAGAGAGAGAGAGAGAGAGAGAAGCTTCTAACATCTCATACAATCATTTATGCACACGATTTACGGTCTACAAAAACCTGGAGTTTTGGCCAGACCTCCGACACTGCACTCAACCAACTGTCAGCACAAAGTCTGCCACTGAAACTTTGATACTGAAAAATCTACCGCAAAATCGTGTATGTAAAATATTGTCCCAATCACTGATTGTACATCAGACTGCTATAAGGGCCTTTTCAGATGTCAAAACTCTAATTATCACTGAAAGTCAGTAATAGCAATATGGTCACGATGCTTTTCAGAAGTCAAAGGAGGCCGCCATGTCTCCAAACTTATAAAAAAAAAAAATTTAAAGCAAAGACGAAGTGAAATCAGTTCGGTAGAAACTGGGCATTATGAATTTTGTAACACCTTCAGTGAAAGGAATATTCAGTCTTGAATTAGTTGTTGTTAACAAAAAACCCGAAGGTGAAACCACAAGTCTGGTTTTCAAGAGCAGCAGAAGACGGACTTTTAATGCAGGAACGAACGAACACCAGGCCTGTAGTATCCCACATCAGGTCAAGGGTTCACGCATGCACTGATGAGGGGGAAATCTACACGGGTTAAATCTACATAAGTATGTACATCAGTAGTGGAGCCACATGCAACACTTACATTGATTAAAGGAATCAAAATCCTTTAATATCTGCCACCGCCATGGAGGTTTCCACGTGCAGGAACCACCAACCAGGGGACGTCAATTGGTATTTATTCTTACATGAAAAAACAGATTTAGAAAATGGTTTTAATTTGTTTTTAATGATGCATAAAATCTCAAATTCATGCCTCCCTGGGGACCTCCACTACTGACTAGGTTAGCCCTCTGTTAAGAAATGCATCGAAACTACTTCATTGGAAATTAACCCTATGAATTGACAATGGCTTCGAACAAAAAGGGGTTTTCAACACTCACATATAATGAGACTTCAATCGGAGACTTACTTCTTTGTTTCAAGTGTTAAAGTGTCTTCAATGGTCAAGCTGAGATGGCGTTCTTATTGGAATTCCTCACCAACCTGCAAAGGAGAAAAAATAGTTGTTATAGAAAGAGCAACAGATGAAATCGGAAATGTTCACTAAAAAAAAAAAAGATCCACAAACAGCGAAGTTATTTATCAAAATGCAGCTGAAACTCAAATGTTGAGCAGATTCTAGTGTGACACATAAGGATGAATTTAGCATAAGTAACCCCTTGTCGTCATTCATTGTTCAGTAAGTACATAAATTTCTCTTATTCAATGGAAAATCAGTATGAATGAAAACGCCAGGCCTAAAACCTTATTTAACGACAAACTAACTGAAGAGCAATAATAAAAACTAGCGCCATTATATTCACAACTAAAAGGAAGTCACTCTCACAACAGATCAGTAACTGAACAACAAAAGCTACGAAGCAGATCAGTCGTTCTCTCTCTGTCTTCTGAAGGACATCGACATATTTAAATATCCCGCATCACCGAAAATCTCTTAGTTGAACCCACCACCTGTGGAATAACTGCAGCTCTCATGGCGAAAGAAGATCTACTGAAAATGAACCACATTCTACTGTCCTATACTCCACAGTCCTCGACCCCCCACCCCCACCCTCTCCTTTCTTCTCAGATTAACTTGTAATACAAAATCATATCAGTTCACCTGAAGCATTCATTTTCTGATATGCCGTCAATCTAAGCAATGGGCCTTCCTTTTCAACCCTTCATTGCTGATTTCCATATTTTTCCTGTGAAATATCTTAGCTTAATAATAACAGCGATATTAACATCAACGCTCATTACCACCAACGATAATTATATAAATGCTTAAAAGACAACTACATTCACAGCGTTGTCATTTTCAAGTTGAACGAAATATATGAAGAGTTCTTCTTCCATCATCACGTCAGCTTCCACGAGGAGCTTTCAACCAGCCAAAAATGAGGGGATTCAGTTGATGAAATGACATCAGCCCAGACGGAGGACTATTTGTTCAGCTGACCTGCAATCATTGTGCCCGGAATACAAAATTGTAAAGATTGATTTTAAGAAATATCCTTCGCTCCCTTGACACAATAGGCCTTACGGGTTACTTTACTGGTGCCTCTAGTGTTCATATTTTGTAGCTTTAATATTCCGTTTATATGGAAGTTAGGGAATGTCCCCCTTAAGTGAAATCAGTACAATAAAATTTGCATTCAAGGTGACAAGCACTAAGTCACAGAATATTATACTCCAGTTTTAGAGCCAGACGTCAAATTGTACTGCTCTTCATTTCGCAAAGGCAGCAGCACCCTGCCCTGCAGATCTACGTGGGTTGCCAGTTCATGTCACGATGCATTAAACACCCCCAGTTTACTTACTTACCGTCAACTTAAGCTAAGGGCGTTCATTTCAAACTAGCCCCATCGCTGTCTATAGTCTTTTTGTTTGGCAAACGTCATCGTACAAATATTCCAGTCGCCATCTATACTTACCTAATCCATGCCGAGGAGAATACAGAAATCAAAGTGACAGTCACCTTTGTGTGCCACGAGTAGCCTTTAGAGTCAGTATCACACCGCAATGCCGCCGCCTCCTCCTCCTCCTCCTCCTCCTCCTCCTCCTCCTCCGATAGATAGATAGATAGATAGATAGATAGATAGATAGATACCCATCGTTCGCGTGACTTTCAATCTCGCTGTTTGAACACTTGACGCCAATTCTACCAATCTTCCAAGGCCTTAATTCGTTCATCAGCATTGAAATAAATGACAGTCCACCTCGCCTCGAGCAAGACTGGGGCCGGAACCAAGAACTTACGGTTACTTGTCACGTTACTACGTAACTTCGGCGGTGAAGAACTTTGTTGGCAGGTGGACTTCTTACGTTAATGAAAATCAGATTTATTTTTTTATAATATATGGATGAATAAAATGAAACTGAAATTCACACAGGGTCGTATGCTGTCCCAAAACAGCGTTTAGACTCTTGACTACCGAAAAACTTCCTTTGAAATTCTCGGAGGTTTGAACTACGAGAGAGAGAGAGAGAGAGAGAGAACGCAGCCTAAATAAATCCTGGCCTAAGCTCCTTTATAATAACGGGAATCCCAGAATTTTTTCTCAAACGGCCGGTGAAAGACCAACTGGGAAGCTTTCCCTTCATTTCTGGTAAAAGATTCGGTGGTTCAGTAGGAATGTAATAAAGCCTGTCTTTAACATTGCTTGCTCGTGCGTGCGTGTGTAAATTTCCCACTACCTGTCACCTAACGTCCACGGATTCTACCCACCGAGAAGTTGGTGCAAAAATTGATACCATGTACAAGAGACCTTTTGTACTTTTGATGACCATGTTTGAAAAACGGTTTCACATTATCACAAAAACCTCAAACTGTTCAGCTAAAAACTGTCCCGAGCCTGGATTCGTGGTCTTACCTCTCAATGGCCTGAGAAATGAAAGTTGGGTCTCACTATAATTATAATTATTATTATTATTATTATTATTATTATTATTATTATTATTATTATTATTATTATTATTATTATTATTATTATTATTTCGAAGCTGGCACCTTCCATACACCTGTGACCCTAATTACTTCCCTAATTCAAACCGAGTGTTCCAAATTCGTGAATATTCAGTAGGTCATTGTTACATGAATTACAGAATAACTGGTGAATTAAGTTGTAAATTCGTGATGCCGATTCTGCAAGCACTTCTTAGCCGTTGATCACCAGTGTCACATAAGGAGAGAAAAAGCGGGCCCATATCAACACTGATTTTTGGTGGATTTTTAAACAATGACAGTGACATTTAAGGGCCGCGTCATCTCAAGTCTAGCCATCTGATTCCCGTCACTTGAATTTGATTGTACTCAAGAGATAATTTAATTGACAATTTAAGCATTTATAGATAGATAAAAATGAAAGAAAATTAATAAAACACCAGGAGAATTGTTTGGGGGAAGTCAAGCGTCGCGTCCTCGCTCCAACTTTTGGGGTTCCAACTGCATATCATTATCCTCAGTAGAGAGACTGTTCCTTTCATTGCCTTAAAGCAGCAGGCCTTCCTTTCATTGCCTTAAAGCAGCAGGCCTTCCTTTCATTGCCTTAAAGCAGCAGGCCTTCCTTTAATTGCCTTAAAGCAGCAGGCCTTCCTTTCATTGCCTTAAAGCAGCAGGCCTTCCTTTCATTGCCTTAAAGCAGCAGGCCTTCCTTTCATTGCCTTAAAGCAGCAGGCCTTCCTTTCATTGCCTTAAAGCAGCAGGCCTTCCTTTCATTGCCTTAAAGCAGCAGGCCTTCCTTTCATTGCCTTAAAGCAGCAGGCCTTCCTTTCATTGCCCTAAAGCAGCAGGCCTTCCTTTCATTGCCTTAAAGCAGCAGGCCTTCCTTTCATTGCCCTAAAGCAGCAGGCCTTCCTTTCATTGCCCTAAAGCAGCAGGCCTTCCTTTCATTGCCTTAAAGCAGCAGGCCTTCCTTTCATTGCCCTAAAGCAGCAGGCCTTCCTTTCATTGCCTTAAAGCAGCAGGCCTTCCTTTCATTGCCTTAAAGCAGCAGGCCTTCCTTTCATTGCCTTAAAGCAGCAGGCCTTCCTTTCATTGCCTTAAAGCAGCAGGCCTTCCTTTCATTGCCTTAAAGCAGCAGGCCTTCCTTTCATTGCCTTAAAGCAGCAGGCCTTCCTTTCATTGCCTTAAAGCAGCAGGCCTTCCTTTCATTGCCTTAAAGCAGCAGGCCTTCCTTTCATTGCCTTAAAGCAGCAGGCCTTCCTTTCATTGCCTTAAAGCAGCAGGCCTTCCTTTCATTGCCCTAAAGCAGCAGGCCTTCCTTTCATTGCCTTAAAGCAGCAGGCCTTCCTTTCATTGCCCTAAAGCAGCAGGCCTTCCTTTCATTGCCCTAAAGCAGCAGGCCTTCCTTTCATTGCCTTAAAGCGGCAGGCCTTCCTTTCATTGCCTTAAAGCGGCAGGCCTTCCTTTCATTGCCTTAAAGCGGCAGGCCTTCCTTTCATTGCCTTAAAGCAGCAGGCCTTCCTTTCATTGCCTTAAAGCAGCAGGCCTTCCTTTCATTGCCTTAAAGCGGCAGGCCTTCCTTTCATTGCCTTAAAGCGGCAGGCCTTCCTTTCATTGCCTTAAAGCAGCAGGCCTTCCTTTCATTGCCTTAAAGCGGCAGGCCTTCCTTTCATTGCCTTAAAGCAGCAGGCCTTCCTTTCATTGCCCTAAAGCAGCAGGCCTTCCTTTCATTGCCTTAAAGCGGCAGGCCTTCCTTTCATTGCCTTAAAGCAGCAGGCCTTCCTTTCATTGCCCTAAAGCAGCAGGCCTTCCTTTCATTGCCCTAAAGCAGCAGGCCTTCCTTTCATTGCCTTAAAGCGGCAGGCCTTCCTTTCATTGCCTTAAAGCAGCAGGCCTTCCTTTCATTGCCCTAAAGCAGCAGGCCTTCCTTTCATTGCCTTAAAGCAGCAGGCCTTCCTTTCATTGCCTTAAAGCGGCAGGCCTTCCTTTCATTGCCCTAAAGCAGCAGGCCTTCCTTTCATTGCCTTAAAGCAGCAGGCCTTCCTTTCATTGCCCTAAAGCAGCAGGCCTTCCTTTCATTGCCTTAAAGCAGCAGGCCTTCCTTTCATTGCCTTAAAGCGGCAGGCCTTCCTTTCATTGCCTTAAAGCAGCAGGCCTTCCTTTCATTGCCTTAAAGCAGCAGGCCTTCCTTTCATTGCCTTAAAGCAGCAGGCCTTCCTTTCATTGCCTTAAAGCAGCAGGCCTTCCTTTCATTGCCTTAAAGCAGCAGGCCTTCCTTTCATTGCCCTAAAGCAGCAGGCCTTCCTTTCATTGCCTTAAAGCAGCAGGCCTTCCTTTCATTGCCTTAAAGCAGCAGGCCTTCCTTTCATTGCCTTAAAGCAGCAGGCCTTCCTTTCATTGCCTTAAAGCGGCAGGCCTTCCTTTCATTGCCCTAAAGCAGCAGGCCTTCCTTTCATTGCCTTAAAGCAGCAGGCCTTCCTTTCATTGCCTTAAAGCAGCAGGCCTTCCTTTCATTGCCTTAAAGCAGCAGGCCTTCCTTTCATTGCCCTAAAGCAGCAGGCCTTCCTTTCATTGCCTTAAAGCAGCAGGCCTTCCTTTCATTGCCTTAAAGCGGCAGGCCTTCCTTTCATTGCCCTAAAGCAGCAGGCCTTCCTTTCATTGCCTTAAAGCAGCAGGCCTTCCTTTCATTGCCCTAAAGCAGCAGGCCTTCCTTTCATTGCCTTAAAGCAGCAGGCCTTCCTTTCATTGCCTTAAAGCGGCAGGCCTTCCTTTCATTGCCTTAAAGCAGCAGGCCTTCCTTTCATTGCCCTAAAGCAGCAGGCCTTCCTTTCATTGCCTTAAAGCAGCAGGCCTTCCTTTCATTGCCTTAAAGCGGCAGGCCTTCCTTTCATTGCCTTAAAGCAGCAGGCCTTCCTTTCATTGCCCTAAAGCAGCAGGCCTTCCTTTCATTGCCTTAAAGCAGCAGGCCTTCCTTTCATTGCCCTAAAGCAGCAGGCCTTCCTTTCATTGCCTTAAAGCAGCAGGCCTTCCTTTCATTGCCTTAAAGCGGCAGGCCTTCCTTTCATTGCCTTAAAGCAGCAGGCCTTCCTTTCATTGCCCTAAAGCAGCAGGCCTTCCTTTCATTGCCTTAAAGCGGCAGGCCTTCCTTTCATTGCCTTAAAGCAGCAGGCCTTCCTTTCATTGCCTTAAAGCGGCAGGCCTTCCTTTCATTGCCCTAAAGCAGCAGGCCTTCCTTTCATTGCCTTAAAGCGGCAGGCCTTCCTTTCATTGCCTTAAAGCAGCAGGCCTTCCTTTCATTGCCTTAAAGCAGCAGGCCTTCCTTTCATTGCCTTAAAGCAGCAGGCCTTCCTTTCATTGCCTTAAAGCAGCAGGCCTTCCTTTCATTGCCTTAAAGCAGCAGGCCTTCCTTTCATTGCCCTAAAGCAGCAGGCCTTCCTTTCATTGCCCTAAAGCAGCAGGCCTTCCTTTCATTGCCTTAAAGCAGCAGGCCTTCCTTTCATTGCCCTAAAGCAGCAAGCCTTCCTTTCATTGCCCTAAAGCAGCAGGCCTTCCTTTCATTGCCTTAAAGCGGCAGGCCTTCCTTTCATTGCCCTAAAGCAGCAGGCCTTCCTCTCATTGCCTTAAAGCAGCAGGCCTTCCTTTCATTGCCTTAAAGCGGCAGGCCTTCCTTTCATTGCCTTAAAGCGGCAGGCCTTCCTTTCATTGCCTTAAAGCAGCAGGCCTTCCTTTCATTGCCTTAAAGCAGCAGGCCTTCCTTTCATTGCCTTAAAGCAACAGGCCTTCCTTTCATTGCCTTAAAGCAGCAGGCCTTCCTTTCATTGCCTTAAAGCGGCAGGCCTTCCTTTCATTGCCCTAAAGCAGCAGGCCTTCCTTTCATTGCCCTAAAGCAGCAGGCCTTCCTTTCATTGCCTTAAAGCAGCAGGCCTTCCTTTCATTGCCTTAAAGCAGCAGGCCTTCCTTTCATTGCCCTAAAGCAGCAGGCCTTCCTTTCATTGCCCTAAAGCAGCAGGCCTTCCTTTCATTGCCTTAAAGCAGCAGGCCTTCCTTTCATTGCCCTAAAGCAGCAGGCCTTCCTTTCATTGCCTTAAAGCAGCAGGCCTTCCTTTCATTGCCCTAAAGCAGCAGGCCTTCCTTTCATTGCCTTAAAGCAGCAGGCCTTCCTTTCATTGCCTTAAAGCGGCAGGCCTTCCTTTCATTGCCCTAAAGCAGCAGGCCTTCCTTTCATTGCCTTAAAGCAGCAGGCCTTCCTTTCATTGCCCTAAAGCAGCAGGCCTTCCTTTCATTGCCTTAAAGCGGCAGGCCTTCCTTTCATTGCCTTAAAGCAGCAGGCCTTCCTTTCATTGCCTTAAAGCGGCAGGCCTTCCTTTCATTGCCTTAAAGCGGCAGGCCTTCCTTTCATTGCCTTAAAGCGGCAGGCCTTCCTTTCATTGCCTTAAAGCGGCAGGCCTTCCTTTCATTGCCTTAAAGCGGCAGGCCTTCCTTTCATTGCCTTAAAGCGGCAGGCCTTCCTTTCATTGCCTTAAAGCGGCAGGCCTTCCTTTCATTGCCTTAAAGCGGCAGGCCTTCCTTTCATTGCCTTCAAGCGGCAGGCCTTCCTTTCATTGCCTTAAAGCGGCAGGCCTTCCTTTCATTGCCTTAAAGCGGCAGGCCTTCCTTTCATTGCCTTAAAGCGGCAGGCCTTCCTTTCATTGCCTTAAAGCGGCAGGCCTTAATTAAGGATCTGACTGGGCTTCGCAGTGTCAGCACTTCGTAGCTTTCAAATGGCAACATTACTAACAAAGCTAACAAAATTATTAAGTTTTAAGGAGGGTCATAATCCTTCTAAGCACCAGAAGGCAGTGCGATGAAATTCGGCATAAAAATGAAAAGCAAGAGACCAGAAAATATACCTAACACTTATAATAGAGCCTGTCATGAAATTGTGTACCACTGTTCATTTCGCTAAGCAATATGGTCACTCACCTATATACCCAGTTTGGATCGTCACTTCACCTTCACAAAAATACCTACATTTTACTCTTTGAAATTTTCTGAAGTTTCAACACACACACACACAGAGAGAGAGAGAGAGAGAGAGAGAGAGAGAGAGAGAGAGAGAGAGAGAGAGAGAGAGAGAGAGAGAGAGAGAGGCCCTGTACCATAACCATCATTAACCACCTCATATTTTTGTAAAAAAAAAAAAAATCTGGAAAATCCTTTTGAATAGTATACTGTACTATGGGTACTCCAACCTTGAATTGAACTGGATATAGAATTTCGGCCAAAGGCCAAGGACTGGGACCTATGAGGTCACTCAGCTCTTAAACGGAAACTGACAGTGAAAAGGTTTGAAAGGCGTAACAAGAGGAAAACCTCTTGTTAGGAGATGGTTGAGGGAAGTAATATGGGAGAAAGAGAATATGAAAGGAGGTACAGTAAAAGGAACGAAAGGGGTTGCAGCAGCTAGGGGGCCCATTGAAGGCACGCTGCAAAGAGCCTCAAGTAATGGCTGCAGATTCCAACCTTGGGGGACTTCACAATCTACGAGTATTTTTCGAAAATGTTCAAAATCCCCAATCCTGTGGCCACAATACTCCTCTCCATAACATTTTCCAGATTCCCAAAGGTGGTTCAAACCTCCACCTCCTACAGAAGCAAGAAAATGACCCAATAATGTTAGGAAAAACTACTTAGAAACGTCTCAAGATTTCCAATAGAAGGAAAAAACTACCTGGAAACTCCTCGTTCTTAGCGATGTCCTTATTGCCATTTCTACTGCACCTGTTGTATATCAAAACTACCTTTCCGTTTTCGCGTTTAGAACTACACTGAGGCTTACTGCTGTGACCAAAATAAGGACAGGAATTGCTTTGACCAATCAGAGGCCTACGCCATAAACAATGTTTCTAACGCCTCCTTTTATTGGCTGGAATCTTTGGGTTTTGGTAAAGCGTCTTCGTAGACTATTCCTTATTGACTGGTGAATCGAAAACCCATTTTCAGAAATTTCTGTGAAGATTATTATTACCTCCAGTATTATTAAGTAAAAAAGTTATTAACAGGTAAATAATTCGATATAGACACGCAAATAAAATAACTGGGAATCCTCTTAAAAATTCAATATAATAATGATTAAAATATGTAAATATTCAGCTTGTTAATCGTAAAATGGAAATTGTCCAGAAAGTCTTTATTTCAGAAGATCCAGCAAAAGATTGGATATGAAAGGCATCTGAGTTTCTGCCATTGCAATGCAGTGGTCAGCCAGTGACTGCTGAGGGTCTGATGGGGGGTGGGGGCATGCCTAGGGACTTAACCTCTGTGGGCATTATAAATTATTTATTATATATATCAAATTAACCCAAATACCCTTCGATGTATGTTGGGTGAAAAGTTAGGATAAGCCAAGCCCGACCAGCTGATGTGATTAACATGTGTCATTTTCTAGCATCAGGTTTAATACATTTTTATTTATTTATTTATTTGTTAATTTATCAGTTTTACTGATAACTGATCTCCACTTTCTGTATTTCCCTTTTACCTTCTGTTACTTCTTTCGAATGAACACCTTAATAATATTCTTTGAGAGCTTTAATTCTAAGTTAATGGCCTTTGTTGGCTAGTTCCAGATGAATAAGGTTCAACTTCTTAATAATAATAATAATAATAATAATAATAATAATAATAATAATAATAATAATAATAATAATAATAATAATAATAATAATAATAATAATAATAATAATGCTCAGTTTGACAGGAGTTTTATCTTGGCCACAACCAAAATGTGGAATAGTTTGCCTCCTCGTGCAGTTGTGGAATCCTCTGGTCATCAACTATTTAAGCGAGGAGCAAATTCATTCCTTGCTTTCTTTGCTGACGTCTCCTGAATTTCAGGTGCATCCGTTTTACATTTAATTCCCTCATGTTTAGTTATCACCTTTTCCTATAACTTGTATCTCTCTCTCTCTCTCTCTCTCTCTCTCTCTCTCTCTCTCTCTCTCTCTCTCTCTCTCTCTCTCTCTCTCTCTCTCTCACACAAGGGTTTCCAGCTGAAGTTCCAGAAAGAAAGGAGGAGGAGGAGGCGAGAATGACAGAATGACAGAAATCTAGTCTCCAGCAACTGACCCCAAACGAAATTGGTAATAACTTACCTGTGAAAAACAATAAAACCCGATCTTCATGCACTCACTGATTGTCTGAGAAATGGACTGACTTTCACAATGAAATGCCGATCCTATGGAACTACACAGGCCCATGCAACTACAGCCACAGCAGGAATCAAGCACGTGAACGCATGAACTACAAAAGCAGCAGAGCGCAATCTACCTTTCCTGGCTTCTTTCTTAGCTTATGGAAGATATTATCAAAATGAGCTTTGTATAACTCATGTCAAAAACAGAATTTGAAAACAGAGCCTTTGCATTTTACATTACAATTTCAGGACAAACTTACGACTATGGAACATAATTAGTAGAAAATAACAGAGAGAGAGAGAGAGAGAGAGAGAGAGAGAGAGAGAGAGAGAGAGAGAGAGAGAGAGAGAGAGAGAGAGAGATTTAGTGTTATTTTTTATATTGTCTCAACTTAAATCCTTTTATCCACAAACAGAGAGGGAGATATATATATGGACAAATAAACAGAGAGAGAGAGAGAGAGAGAGAGAGAGAGAGCGTAGTTTTCAGTGTTATAATTGTCATATACTCTACCTACTTAAATCCTTTTATACATAGAGAGTGAGGGAGATAGATAGATAGACAAATGGATAAACAGAGAGAGAGAGAGAGAGAGAGAGAGAGAGAGAGAGAGAGAGAGAGAGAGAGAGAGAGAGAGAGAGAGAGAGAGAGAGAGATTTAGTGTTATTTTTTATATTGTCTCAACTTAAATCCTTTTATCCACAAACAGAGAGGGAGATATATATATGGACAAATAAACAGAGAGAGAGAGAGAGAGAGAGAGAGAGAGCGTAGTTTTCAGTGTTATAATTGTCATATACTCTACCTACTTAAATCCTTTTATACATAGAGAGTGAGGGAGATAGATAGATAGACAAATGGATAAACAGAGAGAGAGAGAGAGAGAGAGAGAGAGAGAGAGAGAGAGAGAGAGAGAGAGAGAGAGAGAGAGAGCTAATATCTATGGTTATCCAAATATCCTAAATTACCATTTTCTATCAAAACAATTTTCTTACCTGGGTAGAAAACATAAAAATTATTTAAATGGTTACCTATAGAAATCTCGTCTTCCTTACTTTTAAATTTCTTAAATCAACGAAAACCCTTATAAATATAAAGATATTCATATCATTATATGACGAAAGGCATTAATAGTAATACAAAGAAGATTTATGCTTGCTATTGATACTAAATAAAAGGTATTACGTGCTAGGAATACCAAATATAAGACTTTTTTATCAAGGAATGCTTTCTCAAGATTGTGCACTAAAGACATCTGTTGAGTGCTGTGACAATCTTTGGATGAAGTTTGGTTGTCTGAAAACGAAACTATTATATATTCATTTAGCAAGACCGCGAATAAATCCTTTATCAATATATATGATAATTATTATAGTAAGAAGTCTTATATATACCTAGAATTGATCCTAAGTAGGGGACATTTTGAAGACCGTAAAATGTTTTCAATAAAGGGATGAAGTTCGTTCTGGTAACGAACAATGGCTGCTCCTTGTCCGGGGAGGAAGCAGGATTACAAACATTACTAGAGGCTTTAACTTGCAATCAAGGGCCAATGACGAACTATTCTTTACGAGAATCAATGAACGAAAGATGGTCAACGATTCTCGTAAGGAATACTTCGTCATTTTCGATCCAACAATTAGCAAATAATGTGAAAAAATAAGAAAACTCTCTTGTTTAAAAGTCTAAAAAGTTGGCATTCATGACACATCAAGGACTAATCGAAGCAAACTTCCTGAATCCTTAAAATTCTATTTTGATCGAAATTTTGCTAATTTGGAGATACATTCAATATAAATAATTGTTTCTGGTTGAAAGAATGTTTCGAGTTTGCTAGAATTCGTGGAAATTCGAAAACTGAGGATGAAATACGTCGGGAATTTGTTACTCAGAATACCAACCTTAAAATCCCGAGGATACGATAGGAAATCGAGAAGCAGCCCTGGGGATATGAATAATACAAATGGAATGATATATATCGTAATCAGGTGTAATTTCCATCAATTTGCCTAAGAATTATACCCAATTTCTCTCTGCAAAAAAACTAAAAGTACATTTGCATTTGATAATTCTGTTACCCATATCAGTATCACTATCATTTTAAGCATTTCCTGAGCTTTTTATTATACTTTTTCTTTATATGATATTAATATAGAGTGTATTCTGACTTTATTACAGACCTAGGAGATAATTTAATCTCTATAACCTTGTGGAAACTTGAAGGACAAATATCTTGCTTTTAGGACATCAGCTATGTAAAATCTCTTATATACTGACCATTATCTTCAAGATGAAATACGTTAACGTATAGAAATATGTTCCTTTATAAAGTGCATCATCTAAGGAGGTATTAGAAAGTACCCAGTGATGGTTTTCTGGACTCATTTAGTCAGGAGAAAACTTAAGAAGAATCACAGTGCTGACACCCTGTAGGTACACCCTGTAGCCCTGTAACCAGCCATACAAACCCTTGAAAAAATTAAAAGTAGGAACCCAAAGAAAAATATAATTTATGTGAGGTTTTGCCGAGATTAAAGCTACGAATAATACTATAAATCCTTCTCTCTACAAAGTACCCCCAGTGTTGCCATAATTTAGACTATAATAATATGTGGGATTGTCAAATTTTGTTGGTAATTCTTGCTTTTCGCCGGCTAACAGTCCCGGGTAGTGTATGTATTACCAGAAACCAATTCGTGAAATCCCTCGTACATTTTTATGTAGCAGGCTTCAAACACTACTTTTCTAGGCATCAAGCAGCCTAAATAACTGAATACAAACTTTTTTTTTTAATTCAGTCATTGCAGTCACTTATTCGGCAATTTTCATCTTACCTCGCTATCAAAAGCACAACAGTTTCCTATTTGAACACCGTTTTGCTTGGGACAATCAATAGATGGCGTTTGTAGTCCACGATTCTGAAATTAAATCCGGTCCAATCCAGTTTCGAGTACTGATTTCGCATACGTCACAGTCACCTGAGGCCCTTCGGTACTTGGGGGAAAACGAGGCACCGGTATTTTAATGGGATAATGCTAGTTTCCGAACTATCAAATGGTCTAGTCTCGTATGAGGCTCGCCTTTTTTTTTTTTTTTTTTTTTTTTGAAAAATTGAATAAATTAATATAAATGATAATGAAATCAGATGTTTCATTGAATATATTTCCTTCGTGAAAGCTAGCTGAGATGTATGCAGATAATTTCAAGCTTGCAATGTCAGTAATTCGAGTTAGGATAGTTTTATTAATGTTTATTAGATAATCTATAATAATGTTTAAGGAATTTTTAGCTTTATTTTGGTAAGCATAGAGAAGGGTATTGCTTACCAAATATACCAATTTTTTTTTTATTGTTCTGTTTGAGTGATATCACATAATTATGCTACTACTACCACTACTTCTGATTATAATAATAATAATAATAATAATAATAATAATAATAATAATAATAATAATAATAATAATAATAATAATAATAATAATGAAAAGACCACGATGTAAAATGATTCTTCCGGGAGATGTAGAGAGCTCAGTTCATCTCCCGTCTTGAAGTTGCAAGATTCTGTTGACCATTTTTGTCTAAGATTATGTTGCAATGGGTTTGTGATGCTGCCTTTTTTCTGCGATCATTTCAGACGGAAAGGAAAGCATTAGGAGAGCCGTTTTTGAAGACAATTAAATTGGTATACTGAGGTTTATTTGGGAAAATAGTAATTTTATTAAGACAAAAATGTTGATTGCATAATTTTTAATATAAAGGAATTGGTTAGGTTGCAAAAATGATCGTGCATCAAACATCATACGGACAGTAGCCCCGGAGTGGCTTTAAGATGCTGTGACTGGTAATTTTTGTGACGATTTTAACTCGTCCTGACATTAAGAATTCTGATTTTATACTATGTTCAAATATACCAAAATAAAGTACACGCATTCCGCTTCCCAAAGCCACCAGAATGAGCTTCATAGCATGAATAACAACTTCACTCACAACGTACAAAGCAAAATATTGCTATTGACAACTCTGGCTCTTAAACAGAACTTGCAGAAGCCTTTTGACTGAAAGGGTTGGTTGGGAGAGCAGAATGCTACAAAGCCAAGGGGTCCAGCAGGGGAAGCATCACAATTTTAAATAAGAAATACAGAGATAAATAATCTATAAGAGATGTAATCAAGAAGAGCAGATTTTAAAACACTGTCTCCTTTAGTTTTGGCATAGTTTGAACTGATAACAATTTTCAATTTCGCAACCCCATGCATGATTAGGCTTAAAATACTGCATTTTACCCAGCTGGAGGAAGAGTCTGCCAGAACCCAGCTGCAATATATTGCAATGTTGCTTTCATATGAGTCAATTTTGATGCAAAATAACAATTCATTTCCAGTTTTTCCATACACAAAATTCAATACATTACCTGAACCTTGAATACGGACCCATCAAATATGTGAACATTATTATTTAATTAATAACTTTAGCAATCTGTGGAACTTCACTTATATTCAGAGAGAGAGAGAGAGAGAGAGAGAGAGAGAGAGAGAGAGAGAGAGAGAGAGAGAGAGAGAGAGAGGGAGTAGAGGGTATAAGTATTTTCTAATATCTGTCAACATTCCCTGTAAAAAATAGAACTGAAATTTTTTTTTGCGACGCCTTGACTAGAATAATATATTTATTTCTGGTCATTGACCCTAGCAATAAATAAATAAAAAAATAAATAAATAAATAGATAGATAGATAAATAAATAAATAGATAAACTAATTCCATTACCTACCTATTCATTCTCTGGGACAAAAGAATATCATCTCTTTAGCAAGATCTGCAACTGAAACTTCGAGTGGGCGCATCTATTTATGTGACCTCAGTATACAATATACTGTAAAAATGACCTAAGTAACCATTGAGGAGATGCATAAATAAATAAACTAAATAAGGTAATGTATCAATTGGATTATACTTGTTCGTAGAAAGGTCCATTGAGGTGATGCTTATAATTACCTGAGGCAATGTGTCGATTAGAGTATAGCCTACTTGTTTATGGAAAGGTACAAGACATGTTGAATGTCGATTGGAGTGGCTGTCAGTTTCTGGTGTTGAGGAAATAAATATATTTGTCTGTGGTGGAAAAATGTCGACTTTGATAACTGATTTATTTTACGGGACCTGAAGTGAGGTTTTTAAAAAAATGTACCCAGGGTCAATAGCGTTTCATTCACTGAGTTATTTCTCCTCCTGCATTCATAATTGTGTGTATGAATAACTACGTACGATTTTATCTCTTCACCTGGTTATTGAAATTGAATATATATATATATATATATATATATATATATATATATATATATATATATATATATATATATATATATATATATATATATATATATAGACTGTTATCTATAACTCTACGCATACAATTATCTACGAGAGTATCTTGTTGGATTAATAAAATATATATGATAACAGCAAACTTCCATTTCAGTCTTACTTCTACCCATAAGGGGGAATTGTAAAAACAACGATTTAGTTAATATTCCTGGTTTCTGTTAAGTAAGAAGGATATTCCCCAAATTATACGGACAAACATACTTCAAAGGTAAACAAACCCCCCACCTGTTTGCTTGGTTAACCAAGCAAGCAGACAGACAGCAAGACAAGCAGAGAGAGAGAGAGAGAGAGAGAGAGAGAGAGAGAGAGAGAGAGAGAGAGAGAGAGAGAGAGAGAGAGAGAGAGAGAGAGATAGGAAACAAACCACTGACAACATGAAACGTCAAGACTTATTACAAAAAGCTTTCCTAGTTACTTAGCAAGTGAGGTGGAGCAGTTCCTTAGATCAAAAAAGAAGACAGACCTGATTGATGACGAAAGAAACTTATAAAAAATGGACCACTTACTTGAATGAAGCCGAAAATCAGGTTCTTTTGTGTTGGTCTGGAAATGAATCAACCAGATTTCCTGAGACTGAGGCATTTTTTTATGATGCTATTGCGAGATTCGTCTGGTCTTGCACAGCACGGGCTCTTGCTTCTATGAGATTCCTGTGAAAATAAAAAGCGTTGTCAGTGATTTGATTAACTTCATATTTCAAGGTTATGTCAATATAATGTTTTAATAATAGTTCTTGTGCTCCTGAATGTAATTTTGTTCTGTGTCAATATTCACAACCGATATCATTGCAGCTAGTTGGGGTGATTGGCTGTTCAAGCAGCTCTCCAACCAATCAGAGGTTGTAATTATACGTAGACATATATATATATATATATATATATATATATATATATATATATATATATATATGTGTGTGTGTGTGTGTGTGTGTGTGCGTGTGTGTATATACATATATATATAAATATATATATATATATATATATATATATATATATATATATATATATATATATATATATATATATATATATATATATATATATATATATATATATATATATATATATATATATATATATATATGGGGGTTATACACGCACACACACCCACCTATATATATTTATATATTTCTTTTATTTAGTGATATTATCGCTTTGAAGAATCTAAATAAGAAGAATGATGATGGACTCGACTTACATTAAATTAGTTATCATGAGACATAATATTATTCGATTTCAGCGAATGTCCACCAACAAATATGATTTGACTTCTTTCATTATGAAATATTCAGCTACAAAACGAAGCACTGGGGGCGGATGGGGGGGACACTTCCAGCCATTTAGCGCTCAAGATAGTGAAAGGAGGGAGGGAGTTGGAGTGGTTGGACAGCGAAATAGGCAAATAGATCCAGAAACTAAAGGAGATGAAATAAAGGGATCGAAATGTGGAAATGGGAGAAAACCTCACAGTTGCAGCCAAGTAATAGTTAGAGAGGTTGAACAGCGAGACTGAAGGAAGCAAGGTTGAATGGAGGTAAAGTAAAAGGCTATGGGCCGAAGGGAAGCTGCAGACACTTTTTAGTAATGCCTACAGTGCACCACATGAATTGCACTGACGGCAATACCTCCTATAGGGGTCATGGGCCAATGCGATTAAAACTCTGCCAGTTATTTGACCTCGAAATTGATCACCACACTCCAGATGTATATATCATCATTTTCGTTTTTAATTATTATTATTATTATTATTATTATTATTATTATTATTATTATTATTATTATTATTATTATTATTATTATTATTATTATTATTATTCAGTAGATGAAGAACCCTATTCATGTGGAAGAAGAAGCAGCGCCCCAAAGGGGCAACACAGCACTTGAAGAAGAAGAAGCACTATGGAATAATTCTTAGGAGAAAGAGTGTTCAGGAAAGCAAGATGGAAGACAGAGAATATGAAAGGAGATACAGTAAAAGGAATGAAAGGGGTTGCAACTAGGGGCCTCGGCAGGGACGCTGCAAAGAACCTTTAGCAATGCCTACAGTGCACCCCGTGAGGTGCACTGACGGCACTACCTTCCTACGGGGAACTTGGGGTATATATATATATATATATATATATATATATATATATATATATATATATATATATATATATATATATATATATATATATATATATATATATATATGAGAGGGAGCGATTGGTTGATTTATGGTTACTAAAACTGGAGTCGCAGCATCGACTTCCTTGTCACCGAGAGAGAGAGAGAGAGAGAGAGAGAGAGAGAGAGAGAGAGAGAGAGAGAGAGAGAGAGAGAGAGAGAGAGAGAGACCTCCGAATGAGTCCTGGAGCTACTTCGGCATCTAGTTTTTCCAGATTCCTTTTCAGGGATGTGGGCATCGTGCCCAGTGCTCCTATGATTATGGGTACAGTTTCCACGGGCATGTTCCATATCCTTCTTATTTCGGTTTTCAGGTCTTGAGCCTTTAATCAGTTTTCTCTCCTTCTTTCACATCTACTCTGGTGTCGCATGGCATTGCCACATCAATGAGTGATATTATTATTATTATTATTATTATTATTATTATTATTATTATTATTATTTGCCTTTCATGTTGTCTTATCACTTCTCTTTTGAATAATTGTGTTATGCTGAAAGGCCCTTATTCTATAAACTAATGAAAAAAATTTTAAGTAAATTTCTTTTTCATTCCATCAGAAGCAGAGGACTGTCACTGGTCAACGGTTCACCAAAAGAGATTGTAAGGATGGCTTGAATTGCTTTTGTTGGGTCAGCACCGAATTAGAAGGATGCTTCTAACGTTATGGAGAATTCTGGAGATTACAGTGGTCTTATGCCAGCACGGACCAGTGCTCCTTGAGCGGCTCCTATGTGAAGTTTAAACCCGCAGACGAGAAGACGTGGGAGATCTGAGACAATAAATGCTCGACGGAAGAGAATGACAAGTCTTATACGAGAACATTGATGAAACTCTACGGTAAAAGAGACCCACATTTCAGTTAATGGGGGAAGTGGCAGTGAGACTGGTGGTTGGACACTTTCGGTCGTTCATTCAAACAAAACCCGAAAGAAAAGTTGATAAAGAAATGAAGTTGAAAGGAAAGTGCATGGAAATGGAAAGACAACTCAGTTACTAAACCTAAGGAGATGATGAAGGTAACAGATGACTGAATAAGGGAAAACAATAAAGCAGCGTTTAAGGGAAGAGCGAGATCAGTGATAACACAGAAAAATAACGAATACGATAACTGGAAAGTTTCATGGAAAAAAGTAGACATTTCGAAGCAATGTGAAACTGAAATAATACAAACAAAGATAATAAAATGTAAACATGTCAATAAGAATGATAAATAAGAACTTCATGAATAGGAGAAGTCTAAGTCCACCCTGAGTGTGGGGTAAGAAGAACAAAGAAGGTCAACAGAACATGAAGAAGATAAGGGTTCAGGAAAAGTCTGTCTGAGGTCAGGTGGCCGGAAGGTCGTGCGTGACGTCACATGCTGTCAGGGGTCATCAGAGTCTGTGATAGGTCAGTTGGTCTGGGCTGATTTTCCTCCAGGCAGGAAGCTCCCTCTCGGCTTCTTGCTTGGGGTATTTCCTGAGGGAGGCAATGCTCCATAGGGCTTTACCTACTGGGATGCCTTCTTTGGTCCAGTTATTGAAGGCTGTTCAGCTCTTAGAAGAGCTAATAATAATAATAATAATAATAATAATAATAATAATAATAATAATAATAATAATAATAATAATAATAATAATGAAACCATCCCTGAACTCAAGCAGGAGACAAACTTCCTGTCAATGATGCTACGAACACCGACTAGACACAGTCCCTGAGACACGATGACCTCCAGCAATTCGACTGAGCAAAGACCGCCAGCTGACTGAAGCCTTCTCCAGGAGATACTAGGGCATGAGGCCCTAAATTTGTGAGCAAAGGGCACCATCTGACCGAAGCCTCCTCCAGGAGATACAGGACATGAAGCCCCGAGTTCAGAGCCAGCCCCGAGAAATGGTCCAGGGTGTGGCTACTCACCATCGGGAAGCACGTGACGTCACTCGCCACCTGACGGCCTGCTGAGAGCGTCTGTGGAATCCCCTAATGGACATTTCAATCCAGTTTCTGTTTACTGCTCGGAGTCCAGAGGTTCACATCAGTCATCGTGCTCATTTTGACACCTTTGCATCACTTCTGAGCTGCCTTTTTATAAGTGCCCGTGATAATAAAAGGGCGTCTAAACATGTACCACCCAGGCAGCATTAATGAACAGATAAAATGTATTAAAATGCAAGGAGAACAGTACTAGGGTAGTAATGCATTGCACCTTCGCTGGAACTTCTGAAATGATCTCACCATCAATGGAATAAAGCTGGAACAGTCACCCATATTCTTTGTGCCTGTTTATACTCTGTGCAAATGAAATGTAGAGACGAACTTGAACCTGGCTGTGTGTCTGTCCTTGAGAACGACAGACTTAGATGAAGGACAGACACTTGCAAGACCAATCCCCCAGAGACTGAGGTCATAAGACATTGAAAAGACTCATTTTGAAGTCAACGTCGCAAAGGAAACGACTGTATTTAATGAGACAAGTCTGAGGGAGGGTCGTTAACCAAATTATTATTATTATTATTATTATTATTATTATTATTATTATTATTATTATTATTATTATTATTATTATTATTATAAATAACGGATGCACCCACACAACTTGATTTATAGTAAAAGTTTCTCTATCTTTCAAAAATTCCTTCTCTATCGTGGAAAGGTCAGGTAATAATATTCTCACACTCATTTCATCAGAGGAAGGGAATAGACACATTCAGGAACGCTTTAACTTTAATAAGATAAACAGAGAAAATTATATAAAAGCTCAGGAAAAGTCAAATATGGCCGCTAATGTTTTGCTGCAGTTCATCACCCGACGGCCTCAACAAATTCTGAGATGTACCGAATTATAATAAGGCTGCTGTTTGTGCAGATGAAGAAGCTGGGCCTTATGCATAGACGGGAAACAACTTCCGGTCCTTGACATCCTCGTCTCGCAATTTTGGGGCATTTGGAGACGGACGCGTCAAAGAAGGGATCTCACTTGGGCCTCTGCCTTCACGGTCGGAGTGAATGAGTGAGTGACTGAGTGCCCTGAGGGACTGAAGCTCAGTGCCCTGACTGCTTTTGTTGAAAGGGCTCCTTCTTTCTTTCACACTGCTCCTCATGGCACTACACAAATGAAAAACCCGACAGGGTCACCCAGGTGTTCTTCATTAAAGACGGTCATTCTAACTCTCAAACAGATGAGGAAATTCAAAGATCGTCGAGGAATGGCCCACTCCTCTAACTGGTCCGATGTTAAAATCTTTGCATTTAAGATTAGAAGAAATAAAAGTGGGTTTAGCCTTTTGATGAAGAACAGCCCGACCCTACCTGCACACGACGTCCTTCAGAAAGCTATGGCGGACGATTAGTTCCTACGACATGCCCCAAAATGCCCCTGAGGCTGGTGTATTGTGACGACCCCCACGATGCGTCTCTCTGAGAGGATTATCAGTCTCGTTCAAGAAGGTGCCATCAGATGGCGCTACACACACACATATATATATGTGTATATATATATATATATATATATATATATATATATATATATATATATATATATATATATATATATATATATATATATATATATATATATATATATATATATATATATACACACACACATTCAGGCGGAAGTACACAACAACAAGCAGGAGTCCAAAGAAGACGACAGTCAACGAGACAGTTGCATATTTATTAAGAAACGTTTCGTGTTACTTAAACACATCATCAGTCTGTAAAATTGAAAAATACACATTAATTCTCTAATTTAAAATAAAAGCTAAATTAAAAACGGCAGTTACATTCTTTAAAATTACAACATACATAAAAAGTAAAAAGAAAGGAGATTTTTTTTTCTAAGTCTACCTGATCAATAGAAGGGGAAAGACGAAGTGAGACCACAAGCTCACGCATGCCCAGAGTATACTTAGGCCAAGTGCCTGGTGTATTTTTCTGATTTTGCCTCCTTTCGTGCATTTTTGTGGCTCTTCAAGCCAGTTATTAAACCTTTATTAATTTATTTATAATCATATTATGAATTATATCGGAGGCCTGTTGTTGTTTTTAGTGTAATTGTACATATTAATTATAGCTTTGTAAGACTAGGTAGGAATCTTAAGGTTTTCCGTGTTTTACTTCTACCACTTCTTTCTTTCTGTTTAGTATAATAGGCAGTGATTATTTGTTGGCCGGCATATTACGCTATTAGTTATTTTGACTGGTTCTGCTTATTCTATGTTAGGGTTAGTTTCTTAGATTTAGGTGTTCTTGAGGACGGGTTATTCCTTGGTATGTTTTTCTGATATGTTCACCGTCCTGTTTGTTTGTACAGTGCAAGCAGTTCTTCTTCTTGTCACTTAATATTTGATTGGTGTTGTAATAATAAATATTGTTAACTTTTTCCTCCTGTGTTTGTTCCGCCCTGACCAGTGTACTTGAGGTATTAAAACATTACTGCTCAGATTTCAGCAGGCTATATATATATATATATATATATATATATATATATATATATATATATATATATATATATATATATATGTGTGTGTGTGTGTGTGTGTGTGTGTGTGTGTGTGTGTGTGTGTGTGTGTGTGTGTGTGTGTGTGTATATACTGTATAAATGTCATGAAACTAAGACAATACCAGTAGTGTCTTTGCAACTGTATAATAGTGATATTGTAATCAAACCATGATTGTATTTCACAGTAATAGAATGTTTAATATTTTTTGAAATAATCATGCTATGATTGTATATCCAGTCAACAATGATAATAATCGTCTTTATGCACGAAGAAGCATGCAAGCAAAAATTTAATCGAAAATGACTGACATAACAACATCTGCATAATCCTGCACATTTTCAGCACTGTAGTTGAGGAAGTCTCTGAATTTATTTATGTTCATCCTTTTCGATACATGTAAGGAAAATATTTTACATATTAACAATACGATCTGTTATTCTTGGAGGACGTTATGTATGTAAACAAAGCCATGCCATCTTTATGATTATTTTCGTATCATTTCCCTCTGAAATCTAAAAAGAAACGATGCAATTGTTTCCCGTAGATATCCGGCCTGAGACTTTGACCTCCAAGAACAGGAAGTGCAGGGAGGGAGGGTTGTCGGAACTGCCAATCTATATCATGCTTTGAAAGTTCGTGAACTAAAGATAATTTATTATTTCCAGTAAACCCCAGTTAAGTCAGAAACCTGATTATGTTATGAATATACCTTAATCACATTATTTAACGCTCAGAACTACAATATTCTCGTCCAAAATACGATATGTTGAATTTCATTTTGTTGGTATGCCTGCATTGTCGGAGCTGCCAATCTATATTTAGCTTTTAAAGCAGAAGAATTAAAGGTAGTTTGGTATTTCACGTGGTCTGTACTAAGTTCAGAAACCAGAATTTAAATCAATCACTTCCGATTCGATTATTTTATGCTCAGAACTGCAATATTCTTGTCCAAAATACGATGTTGCATTTCACTTCGTTGGTCTGCCTGCATCTTCGTATCGTCTATGACGGGCGGCGGTATTTTCGCTATGGGGGAGGACTGTAGGCAAGTTGATTTTTTGCCGTTTTCCCTTGCGTCGAATTTTGGGTCATTTTTCCTTTGCATGAAATATCATTTTCAATTGAAGTTAATTTAGATATCCCTATAGACTTATCATTTTAGATTACGAGAAAAAGATTAGAATAAGAATAATCTAAGTGGTTTCCTCACCCATCTGAGAAAATGCAGCTGTCCACTTGCACTGATTTTCTTCGGTGGCCAATAGGTGGCGTTCACGACTTGCTTATAGTCAAAATTGCTGTACATTTTTTGGTGGAGAAAGGACCGCATGGGGACCACGTGGCCGCCTTAGAGGATACGGAGGATTGAAGACGAAACTGAAATCCGATTTTATTCATTATTTTGTTTCAGTTTTCTAAGACGATGAATAGAAAAGTCTCAATTATCATTCCTTTAGACAGAATACTGAAAATGAGCAATAAATGTGATGTCATATAGCATCTGAACACATGACAACTTCCTGTAATCATGTCATGACAATTACAGTTTAGTTCTATGCATATGAAACTAAGTCAGGACTATTGGACAAACCCTGTATTCAGACCCGAATCATTAAATTGCAAAAGAAAGTCATGAACAGGTCATGCAATCATTTCATTCCAGAATGACTTTCGCAGAAGGCTATTATAAAGGACAGCAAATATCCACACTCATTGCATTATCCCAGACGGAGGTGCAGAGTGCAATATGCCAATAACAGGGCAATACGGCAAAGTTGCAAGCAAGGCAGAATTCGTCAAAGCAGCGAGGTTCTATGTACAGTATATTATAACCTCAGGAACCGCACAGGGAGCAAATTAGTCTTTCATTCTAACACAATAAAATATGTTTATTGGACTTCCAATATGAATGAATGCGGAAAAGTTACAATATTTTGCCATTTATTTGCAACACGACAATGTTGAAAGCAAGGAAGAATTCGTCATCATGGCTGGGATTATAGTTCCGGGATTCTTATCTGGGAGCACACCAGCTTTGCTTTGAAATTGGATAAAATGCGGCCCACTGGGCCTTAAATGGCTTGCATGCATGCATAAATAGCTTTTATGAAAATAGTTTTGCCAGACTGTAATGTTGCAAGCCTAAATTCGTGAAAATAACAGGTCTACAGCCTTGTGTTTTTTTACAGGAACAAACAAATTTTACTTGGAATTGCATAAAATGAAGTCCATTGGATTTTGGGAGTTCAAAACCAACTTCTGAAGCTTCGAACTGAATAAAAGGCCGTCTACTGGGACCCTGATGACAAATATGCGTTCGAAATCACAGTACATTGCAATTTGCTTGCAATACGGGAAGGTTGCAAACAAACTCATAACACTAAAACTAGCAAGACAATGAGGGTGTTTTTGGGGAGCGATCCAGCCTTTGCTTCAGACTAAAGACAGGCAAAGCGATGATCGGTCTGTTATGCCAAAAGTGCAGTCAAATTTGCAGTATATTCCAGCTTGCTTGCATTATTGCAATGTTGCAAGCCGGTATATTTTATCAAAACACCAAAGCTATAGCCTCCGGAGTTTTTGGGGGACCAGAACGACTTCTCCTTCAGAGCTGATAAAATACAAAGTACTGTGCTGCAAACATCCCTTATGCACAGGGAGTTGCAATATATTGCAACTTCCTTGCAATTAGAATGTTTCAATCAAGGCAAATTTCGGCAGCATAGCCAGGCTATAGCTTTGGGATTTTTTCTCTTGACATACTTTTCCTTCAAACTAGATAAAATGCAAAATGTTGACATTCTGATCGAGAAAATGCACGAGAAATTCCAATAAGTTTCAATGCCCTTGCAATACAGAAATGTTGCAAGCCAGGCAACATTGGCAAGAGTGGATAATTAATATGCCAACGAAACTGCAATGTATTGCAGTTTCCTTGCAATGCGACAATGTTGCAATCTGACCAAGATTCGTCAGAAACCAAAGCTACAGCCTAAGGATTTGTTCGTGAGCCTGATTGATTCTCCTTTCGAATTGGATAAAACGCAGCTTATTGGACCTCCAAAGACGAACATACATTGCAGTTGCAGAATATTGCTGATTCATACTATTACGCCTCCATGTCAATGCAATTATGCTTTAATCCTCCACATAATGTCAAATTAATGAGCGGTAATTCTCGGTAATGATGGAGAAGAAAAAGAAAGTTTGCCGTCAATAATATCAATGAATTATTTCAGGAGGAAATTAATGTTGAGTTATAATTATTTTCAATTGAATATAAAATTTAGGCCAAAGGCCAAGCACTGGGACCAGTGAGGTCATTCAGCGTTGAAACGGACATTGAGAGTAAAAGGGTTGAAAGGCGTAACAGGAGGAAAACCTCAAAGCAGTTGAAGCACTATGAATCGATTGTTAGGAAAGGGTGGATAGCAAGATGGAAGGGAGAGAATATGAAAGGAGGTGCAGTAAAAGGAATGAAAGGGGTTATAGCATCTAGGGGCCATGCTGAGAACTGTGATATTCTTGTCCAAAATTCGGTGTTAAATCTTACCATGTTGGTATGCCTGGATCTTCTTCTTCTTCATGTCGTCTAAGATTCTCGTGTGATTTTTCTTTCTATGAATGATTTATTCCTAGTTGAAGCTGTATTTTGTCATTTCAACACAAATATGATCTTATATAATGAGGGGAAAGCTTCTCATAAAAATAGTTAGGTAGATTTCACGCCCATCTTGGAAGATGCAGTGGTCCACTTGCGCGGATTTTCTTCGGTGGCCAATAGGTGGCGATAACGACTTGCTTATAATCGAAATTGCTGTACATTTTTTTGGTGGAGAAAGAACCGCATGGGGACCACGTGGCCGCATTAGAATATAGGGAGACTTGAAGACGAAACTGAAATCCGATTTCATTCATTATTTTGATACAATTTTCTGAGATAATGAATGGAAAAGTCCCATTGGTCGCTTCTTAAGATTAGGAGAGTGAAAATGAACTGAAAATGAGACGAAATATTTAGCCTTTGAACACATTATTATTAACCCCTATAATCACATGACCTACACAGTTTAGTTTCCTATATATAAAACTGAATCAAGACTACAAGCAATTGCAGCATTTGTACCCATTTGATTAACCTACAAAATAAGGTTGTGAAAAAGACCTGCAATCATTAAATCATTTCACGTTCTCTGAGTGTTATCATAATGGACAATTTATATAGCAAGGTCAAATGATGCTATGTTAATGGGGTTTTATGTGTGAACTGAGGAAGAGAGAGCGAGAGAGAGAGAGAGATTCGTGAAACGCTCATTACATATTCTATCTATCTATCTATCTATCTGTCTGTCTCTGAATTTATATTAAGCAGCAAGAGACATTATTGGTGTCGGTGAATCTATATGTTATAATGACAAACACATATGGATATAATAATGATAATAATAATAATAATAATGAACCAAACAAAAACTTCTTTCAGTTTTCTTCTGAATATGGAAAGAGAAACCCACAAGATTCCTGTGCATAACTTGTTTTCTTGTAAATATTTACATATTACTTTAATCTCGAGGTCTTTCAGGTCCTAACTGTGACCCTTTTTCAAGAGATGTGAAGGTGGTCAGGCTGGTTCAAGGCCCAGCAATCTTCTTCCTGAAAGACCTCGAGATTAAAGTAATATGTAAATATTTACAAGTAAACAAGTTATACACAGGAATCTTGTGGGTTTCTCTTTCAATAATAATAATAATAATAATAATAATAATAATAATAATAATAATAATAATAATAATAATAATAATAATAATAATAATAATAATAATAATAATAATAATAATAATAATAAGGCAAAGAACCACAATTTCTTCTTACAATTATCAGAAAAAATGTAAGAAATTTTGAGAGAGAGAGAGAGAGAGAGAGAGAGAGAGAGAGAGAGAGAGAGAGAGAGAGAGAGAGAGAGAGAGAGAGAGAGAGAGAGGCATGCCACCCGCTTCCTGTGGTTGACTTTTCAGAATATATATATATATATATATATATATATATATATATATATATATATATATATATATATATACTCGTATATATATATATATATATATATATATATATATATATATATATATATATATATATATATATATATATATATACTCGTATATATATATATATATATATATATATATATATATATATATATACTCGTATATATATATATATATATATATATATATATATATATATATATATATATATATATATATATATATATATATATATATATATATATATATATATATATATATATATATATATATATATATATATATATATATATATATAATTCACCGACCACATTTTTGCAACGAAGTGACCACGACTGGGATGCCTACCAAATCAAGCATGGACACACAAAGCGAGTCATCTCTATTGAAAGTGATCTATAAACAGTTAACACCTGATATAGACACCTTCTATAGGAGGACGTCTAAGAGACCTCTTCCCATATATTAGGTGATACTCCATAACGGTTTTATTATCATTATTATTATTATTATTATTGTTATTATATTATTATTATTATTATATTATTATTATTCATATTCATATGGAACAAGAAGCCCACTAAAGGGGCCGTTGACTTGAAATTGAAGCTTCCAAAGAATATTAAGGCGTTCATTTGAAAGAAGAAATATTTCATATTTATCGATATCTTATAATTATTCCTTCCTCTTGGGAGTATACAAGAATGTGCTTTGTTGCTTAAATGTATTCAACCTGGGGCGATAATGATCTAAGAGAATGTCATTAAAACTGCTGTTTGGTTTCTCTCTATAATTAATGAAAATTTGATTATATTTGGCTTTAAAGGCGATGCTGGAATGATCTAAAAGTGTATCGGAATCCTTAAAAATTTTTCCAGCTCCTGGAAGAACGAGAGAGAAAAATCATTCGCGCATGCGCCCAACGCTGTCATGGCTCAGAAAAATGCAAATTTCAGTCTCAGTACACAAAATCTGATTAAAAACCAGGCGAAGAGTTGACGGATGGCTTCAGTGAACAATTTTATGCTAATGAAAATGTGGACTACATGGCGGAGGAGCAGTTTGGAGTCGACGTTGCAGCCTTCGGCGATTTATAAAGCGGGAATGTTTCTAATGCTGTCACGTTTGGAACTAAGTTCTGTACTCGAGATAAGCATGGGAAGGTATCAGGAGGAGAGGAGGACCATGGAATAGAGACTTTCGAGGACTTTCACGAGAAGAAAGCAGAGAGAGAGAGAGAGAGAGAGAGAGAGAGAGAGAGACAGACAGACAGACAGACAGAGACAGAGAGGAGATTCGTAATGACAATATTACCATTTGGATCAACAGATCTGTGAAGTCTCGTAGGAATCCGGAGGACTTTTCGCCGTCTTGGAATCCTTCCTTCAGTCAGTCTCCAGTTTCTGGAGGCACGAGAGAGACGCCATGTATATCAGGAAAGGAAAGCAAAGAAGTGGTTGCAGCGATGCTGAAAGGCTTAAAACATTCGGAGTCTTCCTTGAAAGTGCTTCAGAATCCTTCGGTCTCAGCTCCTGGTGGAAGGGCGAGAGAGAAGAAGAGCCATTCGCTGATGCCCCCAGTGCTAGAGCTCAGTGGAACTCCAACTTCAGAGTCTCCAGAAGCAAGCTCCGAAATCCTTCGAGTCTCCTTGAAGCCTTCGGAGGTTTGGTGTCATATGCGAAAAGTAGGGATAAGGAGGGTCTGAACCACAAGGCAGAAGGGCCCGAAGGCGCCCTAAGGATGCCTTCTCTTGAATGCACCCTTGACTGGGGAAGTTCCTCCTCAGAGGCTGCTTCCCTGGAGGTAGGCAGGTTTCCTGCCAGGCTGGGGAAGCGGGCCTGAGGAGGGCCTGAACCACAAGGCTGTGGGGCCCCAAGGTGCCTAGTGGCCCAAAGGCGCCCTAGGGAAGCCTTCCGTTGAAGGCACCCCTGACTGGGGAAGATCCTCCTCAGAGGCTGCTTCCCTGGAGGTAGGCAGGTTCCCTGCCAGGCTGGGGAAGCAGGCCTGGGGAGTGCCTGAACCGCGAGGGTGAGTGGCCAAAAGGCGCATAGGGAAGCCTTCCCTTGAAGGCTCCCTTGACTGGGGAAGATCCTCGTCAGAGGCTGCTTCCCTGGAGGTAGGAAGGTTCCCTGCCAGGCTGGGAAAGCGGGTTTGAGGAGGGCCTGAACCACAAGGGTGAGTGGCACAAAGGCGCCTAGGGAAGCCTTCCCTTGAAGGCACCCTTGAGTGGGGAAGATCCTCGTCAGAGGCTGCTTCCCTGGAGGTAGGCAGGTTTCCTGCCAGGCTGGGGAGGCAGGCCTGGGGAGGACCTGAACCACAAGGGTGAGTGGCCCCAAGGCGCCTAGGGAAGCCTTCCCTTGAAGGCACCCTTAAGTGGGGAAGATCCTCCTCAGAGGCTGCTTCCCTGGAGGTAGGCAGGTTTCCTGCCAGGCTGGGGAAGCAGGCCTGGGGAGGACCTGAACCACAAGGGTGAGTGGCCCCAAGGCGCCTAGGGAAGCCTTCCCTTGAAGGCACCCTTGACTGGGGAAGATCCTCCTCAGAGGCTGCTTCCCTGGAGGTAGGCAGGTTTCCTGCCAGGCTGGGGAAGCAGGCCTGGGGAGGACCTGAACCACAAGGGTGAGTGGCCCCAAGGCGCCTAGGGAAGCCTTCCCTTGAAGGCACCCTTGACTGGGGAAGATCCTCCTCAGAGGCTGCTTCCCTGGAGGTAGGAAGGTTCCCTGCCAGGCTGGGAAAGCGGGTTTGAGGAGGGCCTGAACCACAAGGGTGAGTGGCCCGAAGGCGCCTAGGGAAGCCTTCCCTTGAAGGCACCCTTGAGTGGGGAAGATTCTCCTCAGAGGCTGCTTCCCTGGAGGTAGGCAGGTTTCCTGCCAGGCTGGGGAAGCAGGCCTGGGGAGGGCCTGAACCACAAGGGTGAGTGGCACAAAGGCGCCTAGGGAAGCCTTCCCTTGAAGGCACCCTTGAGTGGGGAAGATCCTCCTCAGAGGCTGCTTCCCTGGAGGTAGGCAGCTTTCCTGCCAGGCTGGGGAGGCAGGCCTGGGGAGGACCTGAACCACAAGGGTGAGTGGCCCCAAGGCGCCTAGGGAAGCCTTCCCTTGAAGGCACCCTTAAGTGGGGAAGATCCTCCTCAGAGGCTGCTTCCCTGGAGGTAGGCAGGTTTCCTGCCAGGCTGGGGAAGCAGGCCTGGGGAGGACCTGAACCACAAGGGTGAGTGGCCCCAAGGCGCCTAGGGAAGCCTTCCCTTGAAGGCACCCTTGAGTGGGGAAGATTCTCCTCAGAGGCTGCTTCCCTGGAGGTAGGCAGGTTTCCTGCCAGGCTGGTGAAGCGGGCCTGAGGAGGGCCTGAACCACAAGGGTGAGTGGCCCGAAGGCGCCTAGGGAAGCCCTCCCTTGAAGGCACCCTTTGAGTGGCGAAGATCCTCCTCAGAGGCTGCTTCCCTGGAGGTAGGCAGGTTTCCTGCCTGGGGAAGTAGGCCTGGGGAGGGCCTGAACCACAAGGGTGAGCGGCCCAAAGGCGCCTAGGGAAGCCTTCCCTTGAAGGCACCCTTGACTGGGGAAGATCCTCCTCAGAGGCTGCTTCCCTGGAGGTAGGAAGGTTCCCTGCCAGGCTGGGGAAGCAGGCCTGAGGAGGGCCTGAACCACAAGGGTGAGTGGCCCGAAGGCGCCTAGGGAAGCCTTCCCTTGAAGGCACCCTTAAGTGGGGAAGATCCTCCTCAGAGGCTGCTTCCCTGGAGGTAGGCAGGTTTCCTGCCAGGCTGGGGAAGCGGGCCTGGGGAGGACCTGAACCACAAGGGTGAGTGGCCCCAAGGCGCCTAGGGAAGCCTTCCCTTGAAGGCACCCTTGAGTGGGGAAGATCCTCCTCAGAGGCTGCTTCCCTGGAGTTAGGCAGGTTTCCTGCCAGGCTGGGGAAGCAGGCCTGGGGAGGACCTGAACCACAAGGGTGAGTGGCCCGAAGGCGCCTAGGGAAGCCTTCCCTTGAAGGCACCCTTGAGTGGGGAAGATTCTCCTCAGAGGCTGCTTCCCTGGAGGTAGGCAGGTTTCCTGCCAGGCTGGGGAAGCAGGCCTGGGGAGGGCCTGAACCACAAGGGTGAGTGGCACAAAGGCGCCTAGGGAAGCCTTCCCTTGAAGGCAGCCTTGAGTGGGGAAGATCCTCCTCAGAGGCTGCTTCCCTGGAGGTAGGCAGGTTTCCTGCCAGGCTGGGGAGGCAGGCCTGGGGAGGACCTGAACCACAAGGGTGAGTGGCCCCAAGGCGCCTAGGGAAGCCTTCCCTTGAAGGCACCCTTGACTGGGGAAGATCCTCGTCAGAGGCTGCTTCCCTGGAGGTAGGCAGGTTTCCTGCCAGGCTGGGGAAGCAGGCCTGGGGAGGACCTGAACCACAAGGGTGAGTGGCCCCAAGGAACCTAGGGAAGCCTTCCCTTGAAGGCACCCTTGACTGGGGAAGATCCTCCTCAGAGGCTGCTTCCCTGGAGGTAGGCAGGTTCCCTGCCAGGCTGGGGAAGCGGGCCTGGGGAGGGCCTGAACCACAAGGGTGAGTGGCCCAAAGGCGCCTAGGGAAGCCTTCCCTTGAAGGCACCCTTGAGTGGGGAAGATCCTCCTCAGAGGCTGCTTCCCTGGAGGTAGGCAGGTTTCCTGCCAGGCTGGGGAAGCAGGCCTGGGGAGGACCTGAACCACAAGGGTGAGTGGCCCCAAGGAACCTAGGGAAGCCTTCCCTTGAAGGCACCCTTGAGTGGGGAAGATCCTCCTCAGAGGCTGCTTCCCTGGAGGTAGGCAGGTTTCCTGCCAGGCTGGGGAGGCAGGCCTGGGGAGGACCTGAACCACAAGGGTGAGTGGCCCCAAGGCGCCTAGGGAAGCCTTCCCTTGAAGGCACCCTTGAGTGGGGAAGATCCTCGTCAGAGGCTGCTTCCCTGGAGGTAGGCAGGTTTCCTGCCAGGCTGGGGAAGCAGGCCTGGGGAGGACCTGAACCACAAGGGTGAGTGGCCCCAAGGAACCTAGGGAAGCCTTCCCTTGAAGGCACCCTTGACTGGGGAAGATCCTCCTCAGAGGCTGCTTCCCTGGAGGTAGGCAGGTTTCCTGCCAGGCTGGGGAAGCAGGCCTGGGGAGGGCCTGAACCACAAGGGTGAGTGGCCCAAAGGCGCCTAGGGAAGCCTTCCCTTGAAGGCACCCTTGAGTGGGGAAGATCCTCCTCAGAGGCTGCTTCCCTGGAGGTAGGCAGGTTTCCTGCCAGGCTGGGGAGGCAGGCCTGGGGAGGACCTGAACCACAAGGGTGAGTGGCCCCAAGGCGCCTAGGGAAGCCTTCCCTTGAAGGCACCCTTGAGTGGGGAAGATCCTCCTCAGAGGCTGCTTCCCTGGAGGTAGGCAGGTTTCCTGCCAGGCTGGGGAAGCAGGCCTGGGGAGGACCTGAACCACAAGGGTGAGTGGCCCCAAGGCGCCTAGGGAAGCCTTCCCTTGAAGGCACCCTTGAGTGGGGAAGATCCTCCTCAGAGGCTGCTTCCCTGGAGGTAGGCAGGTTTCCTGCCAGGCTGGGGAAGCAGGCCTGGGGAGGGCCTGAACCACAAGGGTGAGTGGCCCCAAGGCGCCTAGGGAAGCCTTCCCTTGAAGGCACCCTTGAGTGGGGAAGATCCTCCTCAGAGGCTGCTTCCCTGGAGGTAGGCAGCTTTCCTGCCAGGCTGGGGAAGCAGGCCTGGGGAGGACCTGAACCACAAGGCTGTGTGGCCCCAAGGCGCCTAGGGAAGCCTTCCCTTGAAGGCACCTTTGACTGGGGAAGATCCTCGTCAGAGGCTGCTTCCCTGGAGGTAGGCAGGTTTCCTGCCAGGCTGGGGAAGCAGGCCTGGGGAGGGCCTGAACCACAAGGGTGAGTGGCCCCAAGGCGCCTAGGGAAGCCTTCCCTTGAAGGCACCCTTGAGTGGGGAAGATCCTCCTCAGAGGCTGCTTCCCTGGAGGTAGGCAGCTTTCCTGCCAGGCTGGGGAAGCAGGCCTGGGGAGGACCTGAACCACAAGGCTGTGTGGCCCCAAGGCGCCTAGGGAAGCCTTCCCTTGAAGGCACCTTTGACTGGGGAAGATCCTCCTCAGAGGCTGCTTCCCTGGAGGTAGGCAGGTTTCCTGCCAGGCTGGGGAAGCAGGCCTGGGGAGGGCCTGAACCACAAGGGTGAGTGGCCCCAAGGCGCCTAGGGAAGCCTTCCCTTGAAGGCACCCTTGAGTGGGGAAGATCCTCCTCAGAGGCTGCTTCCCTGGAGGTAGGCAGGTTTCCTGCCAGGCTGGGGAAGCAGGCCTGGGGAGGGCCTGAACCACAAGGGTGAGTGGCCAAAAGGCGCCTAGGGAAGCCTTCCCTTGAAGGCACCCTTGACTGGGGAAGATCCTCCTCAGAGGCTGCTTCCCTGGAGGTAGGCAGGTTTCTTGCCAGGCTGGGGAAGCAGGCCTGGGGAGGGCCTGAACCACAAGGGTGAGTGGCCCAAAGGCGCCTTAGGGAAGCCTTCCCTTGAAGGCACCCTTGACTGGGGAAGATCCTCCTCAGAGGCTGCTTCCCTGGAGGTAGGCAGGTTTCTTGCCAGGCTGGGGAAGCAGGCCTGGGGAGGGCCTGAACCACAAGGGTGAGTGGCCAAAAGGCGCCTAGGGAAGCCTTCCCTTGAAGGCACCCTTGACTGGGGAAGATCCTCCTCAGAGGCTGCTTCCCTGGAGGTAGGCAGGTTTCTTGCCAGGCTGGGGAAGCAGGCCTGGGGAGGGCCTGAACCACAAGGGTGAGTGGCCCAAAGGCGCCTTAGGGAAGCCTTCCCTTGAAGGCACCCTTGACTGGGGAAGATCCTCCTCAGAGGCTGCTTCCCTGGAGGTAGGCAGGTTTCTTGCCAGGCTGGGGAAGCAGGCCTGGGGAGGGCCTGAACCACAAGGGTGAGTGGCCAAAAGGCGCCTAGGGAAGCCTTCCCTTGAAGGCACCCTTGACTGGGGAAGATCCTCCTCAGAGGCTGCTTCCCTGGAGGTAGGCAGGTTTCTTGCCAGGCTGGGGAAGCAGGCCTGGGGAGGGCCTGAACCACAAGGGTGAGTGGCCCAAAGGCGCCTTAGGGAAGCCTTCCCTTGAAGGCACCCTTGACTGGGGAAGATCCTCCTCAGAGGCTGCTTCCCTGGAGGTAGGCAGGTTTCTTGCCAGGCTGGGGAAGCAGGCCTGGGGAGGGCCTGAACCACAAGGGTGAGTGGCCAAAAGGCGCCTAGGGAAGCCTTCCCTTGAAGGCACCCTTGACTGGGGAAGATCCTCCTCAGAGGCTGCTTCCCTGGAGGTAGGCAGGTTTCTTGCCAGGCTGGGGAAGCAGGCCTGGGGAGGGCCTGAACCACAAGGGTGAGTGGCCCAAAGGCGCCCTAGGGAAGCCTTCCCTTAAAGGCACCCTTTGAGTGGGGAAGATCCTCCTCAGAGGCTGCTTCCCTGGAGGTAGGCAGGTTTCCTGCCAGGCTGGGGAAGCAGGCCTGGGGAGGACCTGAACCACAAGGGTGAGTGGCCCAAAGGCGCCCTAGGGAAGCCTTCCCTTGAAGGCACCCTTGACTGGGGAAGATCCTCGTCAGAGGCTGCTTCCCTGGAGGTAGGCAGGTTTCTTGCCAGGCTGGGGAAGCAGGCCTGGGGAGGGCCTGAACCACAAGGGTGAGTGGCCCAAAGGCGCCCTAGGGAAGCCTTCCCTTGAAGGCACCCTTGACTGGGGAAGATCCTCGTCAGAGGCTGCTTCCCTGGAGGTAGGCAGTTTCCCTGCCAGGCTGGGGAAGCAGGCCTGGGGAGGGCCTGAACCACAAGGGTGAGTGGCCCAAAGGCGCCCTAGGGAAGCCTTCCCTTGAAGGCACCCTTGACTGGGGAAGATCCTCGTCAGAGGCTGCTTCCCTGGAGGTAGGCAGTTTCCCTGCCAGGCTGGGGAAGCAGGCCTGGGGAGGACCTGAACCACAAGGGTGAGTGGCCCAAAGGCGCCCTAGGGAAGCCTTCCCTTGAAGGCACCCTTGACTGGGGAAGATCCTCGTCAGAGGCTGCTTCCCTGGAGGTAGGCAGTTTCCCTGCCAGGCTGGGGAAGCAGGCCTGGGGAGGGCCTGAACCACAAGGGTGAGTGGCGCAAAGGAGCCCTAGGGAAGCCTTCCCTTGAAGGCACCCTTGACTGGGGAAGATCCTCGTCAGAGGCTGCTTCCCTGGAGGTAGGCAGGTTTCTTGCCAGGCTGGGGAAGCAGGCCTGGGGAGGACCTGAACCACAAGGGTGAGTGGCCCAAAGGCGCCCTAGGGAAGCCTTCCCTTGAAGGCACCCTTGACTGGGGAAGATCCTCCTCAGAGGCTGCTTCCCTGGAGTTAGGCAGGATTCCTGCCAGGCTGGGGAAGCGGGCCTGGGGAGGGCCTGAGCAACATGGGTGAGTGGCCCAAAGGCGCCCTAGGGAAGCCCTCCCTTGAAGGCACCCTTGAGTGGGGAAGATCCTCCTCAGAGGCTGCTTCCCTGGAGGTAGGCAGAATCTCTGCCAGGCTGGGGAAGCGGGCCTGGGGAGGGCCTGAGCAACAAGGGTGAGTGGCCCAAAGGCGCCCTAGGGAAGCCTTCCCTTGAAGGCACCCTTGACTGGGGAAGATCCTCGTCAGAGGCTGCTTCCCTGGAGGTAGGCAGAATCTCTGCCAGGCTGGGGAAGCGGGCCTGGGGAGGGCCTGAGCAACAAGGGTGAGTGGCCCAAAGGCGCCTAGGGAAGCCCTCCCTTGAAGGCACCCTTGAGTGGGGAAGATCCTCGTCAGAGGCTGCTTCCCTGGAGGTAGGCAGAATCTCTGCCAGGCTGGGGAAGCGGACCTGGGGAGGGCCTGAGCAACAAGGGTGAGTGGCCCAAAGGCGTCCTAGGGAAGCCTTCCCTTGAAGGCACCCTTGAGTGGGGAAGATCCTCCTCAGAGGCTGCTTCCCTGGAGGTAGGCAGAATCTCTGCCAGGCTGGGGAAGCGGGCCTGGGGAGGGCCTGAGCAACAATGGTGAGTGGCCCAAAGGCGCCTAGGGAAGCCCTCCCTTGAAGGCACCCTTGAGTGGGGAAGATCCTCGTCAGAGGCTGCTTCCCTGGAGGTAGGCAGAATCTCTGCCAGGCTGGGGAAGCGGGCCTGGGGAGGGCCTGAGCAACAAGGGTGAGTGGCCCAAAGGCATCCTAGGGAAGCCTTCCCTTGAAGGCACCCTTGAGTGGGGAAGATCCTCCTCAGAGGCTGCTTCCCTGGAGGTAGGCAGAATCTCTGCCAGGCTGGGGAAGCGGGCCTGGGGAGGGCCTGAGCAACAAGGGTGAGTGGCCCAAAGGCGCCCTAGGGAAGCCCTCCCTTGAAGGCACCCTTGAGTGGGGAAGATCCTCCTCAGAGGCTGCTTCCCTGGAGGTAGGCAGAATCTCTGCCAGGCTGGGGAAGCGGGCCTGGGGAGGGCCTGAGCAACAAGGGTGAGTGGCCCAAAGGCGCCCTAGGGAAGCCTTCCCTTGAAGGCACCCTTGACTGGGGAAGATCCTCCTCAGAGGCTGCTTCCCTGGAGATAGGCAGGATTCCTGCCAGGCTGGGGAAGCGGGCCTGGGGAGGGCCTGAGCAACAATGGTGAGTGGCCCAAAGGCGCCTAGGGAAGCCCTCCCTTGAAGGCACCCTTGAGTGGGGAAGATCCTCCTCAGAGGCTGCTTCCCTGGAGGTAGGCAGAATCTCTGCCAGGCTGGGGAAGCGGGCCTGGGGAGGGCCTGAGCAACAAGGGTGAGTGGCCCAAAGGCGCCTAGGGAAGCCCTCCCTTGAAGGCACCCTTGACTGGGGAAGATCCTCCTCAGAGGCTGCTTCCCTGGAGGTAGGCAGGTTTCCTGCCAGGCTGGGGAAGCAGGCCTGGGGAGGGCCTGAACCACAAGGGTGAGTGGCCAAAAGGCGCCTAGGGAAGCCCTCCCTTGAAGGCACCCTTTGAGTGGGGAAGATCCTCCTCAGAGGCTGCTTCCCTGGAGGTAGGCAGGTTTCCTGCCAGGCTGGGGAAGCGGGCCTGGGGAGGGCCTGAACCACAAGGGTGAGTGGCCCAAAGGCGCCCTAGTATAGGGAAGCCTTCCCTTGAAGGCACCCTTGACTGGGGAAGATCCTCGTCAGAGGCTGCTTCCCTGGAGGTAGGCAGGTTCCCTGCCAGGCTGGGGAAGCAGGCCTGGGGAGGGCCTGAACCACAAGGGTGAGTGGCCCAAAGGCGCCCTAGGGAAGCCTTCCCTTAAAGGCACCCTTGACTGGGGAAGATCCTCGTCAGAGGCTGCTTCCCTGGAGGTAGGCAGGTTCCCTGCCAGGCTGGGGAAGCAGGCCTGGGGAGGGCCTGAACCTCAAGGGTGAGTGGCCCAAAGGCGCGCTAGGGAAGCCTTCCCTTGAAGGCACCCTTGACTGGGGAAGATCCTCCTCAGAGGCTGCTTCCCTGGAGGTAGGCAGGTTCCCTGCCAGGCTGGGGAAACAGGCCTGGGGAGGGCCTGAACCACAAGGGTGAGGGGCCCAAAGGCGCCCTAGAAAAGCCTTCCCTTGAAGGCACCCTTGACTGGGGAAGATCCTCGTCAGAGGCTGTTTTCCTGGAGGTAGGCAGGTTTCCTGCCAGGCTGGGGAAGCAGGCCTGGGGAGGACCTGAACCACAAGGGTGAGTGGCCCAAAGGCGTCCTAGGGAAGCCTTCCCTTGCAGGCACCCTTGACTGGGGAAGATCCTCCTCAGAGGCTGCTTACCTGGAGGTAGGCAGGTTCCCTGCCAGGCTGGGGAAGCAGGCCTGGGGAGGGCCTGAACCACAAGGGTGAGTGGCCCAAAGGCGCCCTAGTGAAGCCTTCCCTTGAAGGCACCCTTGAGTGGGGAAGATCCTCGTCAGAGGCTGCTTACCTGGAGGTAGGCAGGTTCCCTGCCAGGCTGGGGAAGCAGGCCTGGGGAGGGCCTGAACCTCAAGGGTGAGTGGCCCAAAGGCGCGCTAGGGAAGCCTTCCCTTGAAGGCACCCTTGACTGGGGAAGATCCTCCTCAGAGGCTGCTTCCCTGGAGGTAGGCAGGTTCCCTGCCAGGCTGGGGAAACAGGCCTGGGGAGGGCCTGAACCACAAGGGTGAGTGGCCCAAAGGCGCCCTAGAAAAGCCTTCCCTTGAAGGCACCCTTGACTGGGGAAGATCCTCGTCAGAGGCTGTTTTCCTGGAGGTAGGCAGGTTTCCTGCCAGGCTGGGGAAGCAGGCCTGGGGAGGACCTGAACCACAAGGGTGAGTGGCCCAAAGGCGTCCTAGGGAAGCCTTCCCTTGCAGGCACCCTTGAGTGGGGAAGATCCTCGTCAGAGGCTGTTTTCCTGGAGGTAGGCAGGTTCCCTGCCAGGCTGGGGAAGCAGGCCTGGGGAGGGCCTGAACCACAAGGGTGAGTGGCCCAAAGGCGCCCTAGTGAAGCCTTCCCTTGAAGGCACCCTTGAGTGGGGAAGATCCTCGTCAGAGGCTGCTTACCTGGAGGTAGGCAGGTTCCCTGCCAGGCTGGGGAAGCAGGCCTGGGGAGGGCCTGAACCACAAGGGTGAGTGGCCCAAAGGCGCCCTAGTGAAGCCTTCCCTTGAAGGCACCCTTGAGTGGGGAAGATCCTCGTCAGAGGCTGCTTACCTGGAGGTAGGCAGGTTTCCTGCCAGGCTGGGGAAGCAGGCCTGGGGAGGGCCTGAACCACAAGGGTGAGGGGCCCAAAGGCGCCCTAGTGAAGCCTTCCCTTGAAGGCACCCTTGAGTGGGGAAGATCCTCGTCAGAGGCTGCTTACCTGGAGGTAGGCAGGTTTCCTGCCAGGCTGGGGAAGCAGGCCTGGGGAGGGCCTGAACCACAAGGGTGAGGGGCCCAAAGGCGCCCTAGTGAAGCCTTCCCTTGAAGGCACCCTTGAGTGGGGAAGATCCTCGTCAGAGGCTGCTTACCTGGAGGTAGGCAGGTTTCCTGCCAGGCTGGGGAAGCAGGCCTGGGGAGGGCCTGAACCACAAGGGTGAGGGGCCCAAAGGCGCCCTAGTGAAGCCTTCCCTTGAAGGCACCCTTGAGTGGGGAAGATCCTCGTCAGAGGCTGTTTTCCTGGAGGTAGGCAGGTTTCCTGCCAGGCTGGGGAAGCAGGCCTGGGGAGGGCCTGAACCACAAGGGTGAGTGGCCCAAAGGCGCCCTAGTGAAGCCTTCCCTTGAAGGCACCCTTGAGTGGGGAAGATCCTCGTCAGAGGCTGCTTACCTGGAGGTAGGCAGGTTCCCTGCCAGGCTGGGGAAGCAGGCCTGGGGAGGGCCTGAACCACAAGGGTGAGTGGCCCAAAGGCGCCCTAGTGAAGCCTTCCCTTGAAGGCACCCTTGAGTGGGGAAGATCCTCGTCAGAGGCTGCTTACCTGGAGGTAGGCAGGTTCCCTGCCAGGCTGGGGAAGCAGGCCTGGGGAGGGCCTGAACCACAAGGGTGAGTGGCCCAAAGGCGCCCTAGTGAAGCCTTCCCTTGAAGGCACCCTTGAGTGGGGAAGATCCTCGTCAGAGGCTGCTTACCTGGAGGTAGGCAGGTTCCCTGCCAGGCTGGGGAAGCAGGCCTGGGGAGGGCCTGAACCACAAGGGTGAGGGGCCCAAAGGCGCCCTAGGGAAGCCTTCCCTTGAAGGCACCCTTGAGTGGGGAAGATCCTCGTCAGAGGCTGTTTTCCTGGAGGTAGGCAGGTTTCCTGCCAGGCTGGGGAAGCAGGCCTGGGGAGGACCTGAACCACAAGGGTGAGGGGCCCAAAGGCGCCCTAGGGAAGCCTTCCCTTGAAGGCACCCTTGAGTGGGGAAGATCCTCGTCAGAGGCTGCTTACCTGGAGGTAGGCAGGTTCCCTGCCAGGCTGGGGAAGCAGGCCTGGGGAGGGCCTGAACCACAAGGGTGAGGGGCCCAAAGGCGCCCTAGGGAAGCCTTCCCTTGAAGGCACCCTTGAGTGGGGAAGATCCTCGTCAGAGGCTGTTTTCCTGGAGGTAGGCAGGTTCCCTGCCAGGCTGGGGAAGCAGGCCTGGGGAGGGCCTGAACCACAAGGGTGAGGGGCCCAAAGGCGCCCTAGGGAAGCCTTCCCTTGAAGGCACCCTTGACTGGGGAAGATCCTCGTCAGAGGCTGTTTTCCTGGAGGTAGGCAGGTTTCCTGCCAGGCTGGGGAAGCAGGCCTGGGGAGGACCTGAACCACAAGGGTGAGTGGCCCAAAGGCGTCCTATGGAAGCCTTCCCTTGCAGGCACCCTGGAGTGGGGAAGATCCTCCTCAGAGGCTGCTTCCCTGGAGGTAGGCAGAATCTCTGCCAGGCTGGGGAAGCGGGCCTGGGGAGCGCCTGAGCAACAAGGGTGAGTGGCCCAAAGGCGCCCTAGGGAAGCCTTCCCTTGAAGGCACCCTTGACTGGGGAAGATCCTCCTCAGAGGCTGCTTCCCTGGAGATAGGCAGGATTCCTGCCAGGCTGGGGAAGCGGGCCTGGGGAGGGCCTGAGCAACATGGGTGAGTGGCCCAAAGGCGCCCTAGGGAAGCCTTCCCTTGAAGGCACCCTTGAGTGGGGAAGATCCTCCTCAGAGGCTGCTTCCCTGGAGGTAGGCAGAATCTCTGCCAGGCTGGGGAAGCGGGCCTGGGGAGGGCCTGAGCAACAAGGGTGAGTGGCCCAAAGGCGCCCTAGGGAAGCCTTCCCTTGAAGGCACCCTTGACTGGGGAAGATCCTCCTCAGAGGCTGCTTCCCTGGAGATAGGCAGGATTCCTGCCAGGCTGGGGAAGCGGGCCTGGGGAGGGCCTGAGCAACAAGGGTGAGTGGCCCAAAGGCGCCCTAGGGAAGCACTCCCTTGAAGGCACCCTTGAGTGGGGAAGATCCTCCACAGAGGCTGCTTCCCTGGAGGTAGGCAGGTTTCCTGCCAGGCTGGGGAAGCAGGCCTGAGGAGGGCCTGAACCACAAGGGTGAGTGGCCAAAAGGCGCCTAGGGAAGCCCTCCCTTGAAGGCACCCTTTGAGTGGGGAAGATCCTCCTCAGAGGCTGCTTCTCTGGAGGTAGGCAGGTTTCCTGCCAGGCTGGGGAAGCAGGCCTGGGGAGGGCCTGAACCACAAGGGTGAGTGGCCAAAAGGCGCCTAGGGAAGCCCTCCCTTGAAGGCACCCTTTGAGTGGGGAAGATCCTCCTCAGAGGCTGCTTCTCTGGAGGTAGGCAGGTTTCCTGCCAGGCTGGGGAAGCGGGCCTGAGGAGGGCCTGAACCACAAGGGTGAGTGGCCAAAAGGCGCCTAGGGAAGTCCTCCCTTGAAGGCACCATTGACTGGGGAAGATCTTCGTCAGAAGCTGCTTCCCCGGAGGTAGGCAGGTTCCCTGCCAGGCTGGGGAAGCGGGCCTGAGGAGGGCCTGAACCACAAGGGTGTGTGGCCAAAAGGCGCCTAGGGAAGCCCTCCCTTGAAGGCACCCTTGACTGGGGAAGATCCTCGTCAGAGGCTGCTTCCCTGGAGGTAGGCAGGTTTCCTGCCAGGCTGGGGAAGCGGGCCTGGGGAGGGCCTGAACGACAATGGTGAGTGGCCAAAAGGCGCCTAGGGAAGTCCTCCCTTGAAGGCACCCTTGACTGGGGAAGATCCTCGTCAGAGGCTGCTTCCCTGGAGGTAGGCAGGTTCCCTGCCAGGCTGGGGAAGCAGGCCTGAGGAGGGCCTGAACCACAAGGGTGAGTGGCCAAAAGGCGCCTAGGGAAGCCCTCCCTTGAAGGCACCCTTTGAGTGGGGAAGATCCTCCTCAGAGGCTGCTTCTCTGGAGGTAGGCAGGTTTCCTGCCAGGCTGGGGAAGCGGGCCTGAGGAGGGCCTGAACCACAAGGGTGTGTGGCCAAAAGGCGCCTAGGGAAGCCCTCCCTTGAAGGCACCCTTGACTGGGGAAGATCCTCGTCAGAGGCTGCTTCCCTGGAGGTAGGCAGGTTTCCTGCCAGGCTGGGGAAGCGGGCCTGGGGAGGGCCTGAACGACAATGGTGAGTGGCCAAAAGGCGCCTAGGGAAGTCCTCCCTTGAAGGCACCCTTGACTGGGGAAGATCCTCGTCAGAGGCTGCTTCCCTGGAGGTAGGCAGGTTCCCTGCCAGGCTGGGGAAGCAGGCCTGAGGAGGGCCTGAACCACAAGGGTGAGTGGCCAAAAGGCGCCTAGGGAAGCCCTCCCTTGAAGGCACCCTTTGAGTGGGGAAGATCCTCCTCAGAGGCTGCTTCTCTGGAGGTAGGCAGGTTCCCTGCCAGGCTGGGGAAGCAGGCCTGAGGAGGGCCTGAACCACAAGGGTGAGTGGCCAAAAGGCGCCTAGGGAAGCCCTACCTTGAAGGCACCCTTGACTGGGGAAGATCCTCGTCAGAGGTTGCTTCCCTGGAGGTAGGCAGGTTCCCTGCCAGGCTGGGGAAGCGGGCCTGAGGAGGGAGTGAACCACAAGGGTGAGTGGCCAAAAGGCGCCTAGGGAAGTCCTCCCTTGAAGGCACCCTTGACTGGGGAAGATCCTCCTCAGAGGCTGCTTCCCTGGAGGTAGGCAGGTTTCCTGCCAGGCTGGGGAAGCGGGCCTGAGGAGGGCCTGAACCACAAGGGTGAGTGGCCAAAAGGCGCCTAGGGAAGTCCTCCCTTGAAGGCACCCTTGACTGGGGAAGATCCTCGTCAGAGGCTGCTTCCCTGGAGGTAGGCAGGTTCCCTGCCAGGCTGGGGAAGCGGGCCTGAGGAGGGCCTGAACCACAAGGGTGAGTGGCCAAAAGGCGCCTAGGGAAGCCTTCCCTTGAAGGCACCCTTGACTGGGGAAGATCCTCGTCAGAGGCTGCTTCCCTGGAGGTAGGCAGGTTTCTTGCCAGGCTGGGGAAGCAGGCCTGGGGAGGGCCTGAACCACAAGGGTGAGTGGCCAAAAGGCGCCCTAGGGAAGCCTTCCCTTGAAGGCACCCTTGACTGGGGAAGATCCTCGTCAGAGGCTGCTTCCCTGGAGGTAGGCAGGTTTCTTGCCAGGCTGGGGAAGCAGGCCTGGGGAGGACCTGAACCACAAGGGTGAGTGGCCCAAAGGCGCCCTAGGGAAGCCTTCCCTTGAAGGCACCCTTGACTGGGGAAGATCCTCGTCAGAGGCTGCTTCCCTGGAGGTAGGCAGGTTCCCTGCCAGGCTGGGGAAGCAGGCCTGGGGAGGGCCTGAACCACAAGGGTGAGTGGCCCAAAGGCGCCCTAGGGAAGCCTTCCCTTGAAGGCACCCTTGAGTGGGGAAGATCCTCGTCAGAGGCTGCTTCCCTGGAGGTAGGCAGGTTCCCTGCCAGGCTGGGGAAGCGGGCCTGAGGAGGGCCTGAACCACAAGGGTGAGTGGCCAAAAGGCGCCTAGGGAAGCCTTCCCTTGAAGGCACCCTTGACTGGGGAAGATCCTCGTCAGAGGCTGCTTCCCTGGAGGTAGGCAGGTTCCTTGCCAGGCTGGGGAAGCAGGCCTGGGGAGGGCCTGAACCACAAGGGTGAGTGGCCAAAAGGCGCCCTAGGGAAGCCTTCCCTTGAAGGCACCCTTGACTGGGGAAGATCCTCGTCAGAGGCTGCTTCCCTGGAGGTAGGCAGGTTTCTTGCCAGGCTGGGGAAGCAGGCCTGGGGAGGACCTGAACCACAAGGGTGAGTGGCCCAAAGGCGCCCTAGGGAAGCCTTCCCTTGAAGGCACCCTTGAGTGGGGAAGATCTTCGTCAGAGGCTGCTTCCCTGGAGGTAGGCAGGTTCCCTGCCAGGCTGGGGAAGCAGGCCTGGGGAGGGCCTGAACCACAAGGGTGAGTGGCCCAAAGGCGCCCTAGGGAAGCCTTCCCTTGAAGGCACCCTTGAGTGGGGAAGATCCTCGTCAGAGGCTGCTTCCCTGGAGGTAGGCAGGTTTCTTGCCAGGCTGGGGAAGCAAGCCTGGGGAGGACCTGAACCACAAGGGTGAGTGGCCCAAAGGCGCCCTAGGGAAGCCTTCCCTTGAAGGCACCCTTGACTGGGGAAGATCCTCGTCAGAGGCTGCTTCCCTGGAGGAAGGCAGGTTTATTGCCAGGCTGGGGAAGCAGGCCTGGGGAGGGCCTGAACCACAAGGGTGTGTGGCCAAAAGGCGCCTAGGGAAGCCCTCCCTTGAAGGCACCCTTGACTGGGGAAGATCCTCGTCAGAGGCTGCTTCCCTGGAGGTAGGCAGGTTTCCTGCCAGGCTGGGGAAGCGGGCCAGAGGAGGGCCTGAACCACAAGGGTGAGTGGCCAAAAGGCGCCTAGGGAAGCCCTCCCTTGAAGGCACCCTTGACTGGGGAAGATCCTCGTCAGAGGCTGCTTCCCTGGAGGTAGGCAGGTTTCCTGCCAGGCTGGGGAAGCGGGCCAGAGGAGGGCCTGAACCACAAGGGTGAGTGGCCAAAAGGCGCCTAGGGAAGCCTTCCCTTGAAGGCACCCTTGACTGGGGAAGATCCTCGTCAGAGGCTGCTTCCCTGGAGGTAGGCAGGTTTCTTGCCAGGCTGGGGAAGCGGGCCAGAGGAGGGCCTGAACCACAAGGGTGAGTGGCTAAAAGGCGCCTAGGGAAGCCTTCCCTTGAAGGCACCCTTGACTGGGGAAGATCCTCGTCAGAGGCTGCTTCCCTGGAGGTAGGCAGGTTTCTTGCCAGGCTGGGGAAGCGGGCCAGAGGAGGGCCTGAACCACAAGGGTGAGTGGCTAAAAGGCGCCTAGGGAAGCCTTCCCTTGAAGGCACCCTTGACTGGGGAAGATCCTCGTCAGAGGCTGCTTCCCTGGAGGTAGGCAGGTTCCTTGCCAGGCTGGGGAAGCAGGCCTGGGGAGGGCCTGAACCACAAGGGTGAGTGGCCAAAAGGCGCCCTAGGGAAGCCTTCCCTTGAAGGCACCCTTGACTGGGGAAGATCCTCGTCAGAGGCTGCTTCCCTGGAGGTAGGCAGGTTCCCTGCCAGGCTGGGGAGGCAGGCCTGGGGAGGACCTGAACCACAAGGGTGAGTGGCCCAAAGGCGCCCTAGTATAGGGAAGCCTTCCCTTGAAGGCACCCTTGACTGGGGAAGATCCTCGTCAGAGGCTGCTTCCCTGGAGGTAGGCAGGTTTCTTGCCAGGCTGGGGAAGCAGGCCTGGGGAGGACCTGAACCACAAGGGTGAGTGGCCCAAAGGCGCCCTAGGGAAGCCTTCCCTTGAAGGCACCCTTGACTGGGGAAGATCCTCGTCAGAGGCTGCTTCCCTGGAGGTAGGCAGGTTTCTTGCCAGGCTGGGGAAGCAGGCCTGGGGAGGACCTGAACCACAAGGGTGAGTGGCCCAAAGGCGCCCTAGGGAAGCCTTCCCTTGAAGGCGCCCTTGACTGGGGAAGATCCTCGTCAGAGGCTGCTTCCCTGGAGGTAGGCAGGTTCCCTGCCAGGCTGGGGAAGCAGGCCTGGGGAGCGCCTGAACCACAAGGGTGAGTTGCCCAAAGGCGCCCTAGGGAAGCCTTCCCTTGAAGGCGCCCTTGACTGGGGAAGATCCTCGTCAGAGGCTGCTTCCCTGGAGGTAGGCAGGTTCCCTGCCAGGCTGGGGAAGCAGGCCTGGGGAGGGCCTGAACCACAAGGGTGAGTGGCCCAAAGGCGCCCTAGGGAAGCCTTCCCTTGAAGGCGCCCTTGACTGGGGAAGATCCTCGTCAGAGGCTGCTTCCCTGGAGGTAGGCAGGTTCCCTGCCAGGCTGGGGAAGCAGGCCTGGGGAGCGCCTGAACCACAAGGGTGAGTGGCCCAAAGGCGCCCTAGGGAAGCCTTCCCTTGAAGGCGCCCTTGACTGGGGAAGATCCTCGTCAGAGGCTGCTTCCCTGGAGGTAGGCAGGTTCCCTGCCAGGCTGGGGAAGCAGGCCTGGGGAGGGCCTGAACCACAAGGGTGAGTGGCCCAAAGGCGCCCTAGGGAAGCCTTCCCTTGAAGGCACCCTTGAGTGGGGAAGATCCTCGTCAGAGGCTGCTTCCCTGGAGGTAGGCAGGTTTCTTGCCAGGCTGGGGAAGCAGGCCTGGGGAGGACCTGAACCACAAGGGTGAGTGGCGCAAAGGCGCCCTAGGGAAGCCTTCCCTTGAAGGCACCCTTGACTGGGGAAGATCCTCGTCAGAGGCTGCTTCCCTGGAGGTAGGCAGGTTTCTTGCCAGGCTGGGGAAGCAGGCCTGGGGAGGACCTGAACCACAAGGGTGAGTGGCCCAAAGGCGCCCTAGGGAAGCCTTCCCTTGAAGGCACCCTTGAGTGGGGAAGATCCTCGTCAGAGGCTGCTTCCCTGGAGGTAGGCAGGTTCCCTGCCAGGCTGGGGAAGCAGGCCTGGGGAGGGCCTGAACCACAAGGGTGAGTGGCCCAAAGGCGCCCTAGGGAAGCCTTCCCTTGAAGGCACCCTTGAGTGGGGAAGATCCTCGTCAGAGGCTGCTTCCCTGGAGGTAGGCAGGTTTCTTGCCAGGCTGGGGAAGCAGGCCTGGGGAGGACCTGAACCACAAGGGTGAGTGGCCCAATGGCGCCCTAGGGAAGCCTTCCCTTGAAGGCACCCTTGACTGGGGAAGATCCTCGTCAGAGGCTGCTTCCCTGGAGGTAGGCAGGTTTATTGCCAGGCTGGGGAAGCAGGCCTGGGGAGGACCTGAACCACAAGGGTGAGTGGCCCAATGGCGCCCTAGGGAAGCCTTCCCTTGAAGGCACCCTTGACTGGGGAAGATCCTCGTCAGAGGCTGCTTCCCTGGAGGTAGGCAGGTTTATTGCCAGGGTGGGGAAGCAGGCCTGGGGAGGGCCTGAACCACAAGGGTGAGTGGCCCAATGGCGCCCTAGGGAAGCCTTCCCTTGAAGGCACCCTTGACTGGGGAAGATCCTCGTCAGAGGCTGCTTCCCTGGAGGTAGGCAGGTTTATTGCCAGGCTGGGGAAGCAGGCCTGGGGAGGGCCTGAACCACAAGGGTGAGTGGCCCAATGGCGCCCTAGGGAAGCCTTCCCTTGAAGGCACCCTTGACTGGGGAAGATCCTCGTCAGAGGCTGCTTCCCTGGAGGTAGGCAGGTTTATTGCCAGGCTGGGGAAGCAGGCCTGGGGAGGGCCTGAACCACAAGGGTGAGTGGCCCAATGGCGCCCTAGGGAAGCCTTCCCTTGAAGGCACCCTTGACTGGGGAAGATCCTCGTCAGAGGCTGCTTCCCTGGAGGTAGGCAGGTTTATTGCCAGGCTGGGGAAGCAGGCCTGGGGAGGGCCTGAACCACAAGGGTGAGTGGCCCAAAGGCGCCCTAGGGAAGCCTTCCCTTGAAGGCACCCTTGACTGGGGAAGATCCTCGTCAGAGGCTGCTTCCCTGGAGGTAGGCAGGTTTATTGCCAGGCTGGGGAAGCAGGCCTGGGGAGGACCTGAACCACAAGGGTGAGTGGCCCAAAGGCGCCCTAGGGAAGCCTTCCCTTGAAGGCACCCTTGACTGGGGAAGATCCTCGTCAGAGGCTGCTTCCCTGGAGGTAGGCAGGTTTCTTGCCAGGCTGGGGAAGCAGGCCTGGGGAGGGCCTGAACCACAAGGGTGAGTGGCCCAAAGGCGCCCTAGGGAAGCCTTCCCTTGAAGGCGCCCTTGACTGGGGAAGATCCTCGTCAGAGGCTGCTTCCCTGGAGGTAGGCAGGTTCCCTGCCAGGCTGGGGAAGCAGGCCTGGGGAGCGCCTGAACCACAAGGGTGAGTGGCCCAAAGGCGCCCTAGGGAAGCCTTCCCTTGAAGGCACCCTTGACTGGGGAAGATCCTCGTCAGAGGCTGCTTCCCTGGAGGTAGGCAGGTTTCTTGCCAGGCTGGGGAAGCAGGCTTGCGGAGGACCTGAACCACAAGGGTGAGTGGCCCAAAGGCGCCCTAGGGAAGCCTTCCCTTGCAGGCACCCTTGAGTGGGGAAGATCCTCCTCAGAGGCCGCTTCCCTGGAGGTAGGCAGAATCTCTGCCAGGCTGGGGAAGCGGGCCTGGGGAGGGCCTGAGCAACAAGGGTGAGTGGCCCAAAGGCGCCCTAGGGAAGCCTTCCCTTGAAGGCACCCTTGACTGGGGAAGATCCTCGTCAGAGGCTGCTTCCCTGGAGATAGGCAGGATTCCTGCCAGGCTGGGGAAGCGGGCCTGGGGAGGGCCTGAGCAACAAGGGTGAGTGGCCCAAAGGCGCCCTAGGGAAGCCCTCCCTTGAAGGCACCCTTGACTGGGGAAGATCCTCGTCAGAGGCTGCTTCCCTGGAGGTAGGCAGGTTTCCTGCCAGGCTGGGGAAGCGGGCCTGAGGAGGGCCTGAACCACAAGGGTGAGTGGCCAAAAGGCACCTAGGGAAGCCCTCCCTTGAAGGCACCCTTTGAGTGGGGAAGATCCTCCTCAGAGGCTGCTTCCCTGGAGGTAGGCAGGTTTCCTGCCAGGCTGGGGAAGCGGGCCTGAGGAGGGCCTGAACCACAAGGGTGAGTGGCCAAAAGGCGCCTAGGGAAGCCCTCCCTTGAAGGCACCCTTGACTGGGGAAGATCCTCCTAAGAGGCTGCTTCCCTGGAGGTAGGCAGGTTTCCTGCCAGGCTGGGGAAGCGGGCCTGAGGAGGGCCTGAACCACAAGGGTGAGTGGCCAAAAGGCGCCTAGGGAAGCCCTCCCTTGAAGGCACCCTTTGAGTGGGGAAGATCCTCCTCAGAGGCTGCTTCCCTGGAGGTAGGCAGGTTTCCTGCCAGGCTGGGGAAGCGGGCCTGGGGAGGGCCTGAACCACAAGGCTGAGTGGCACAAAGGCGCCTAGGGAAGCCTTTCCTTGAAGGCACCCTTTGAGTGGGGAAGATCCTCGTCAGAGGCTGTTTTCCTGGAGGTAGGCAGGTTTCCTGCCAGGCTGGGGAAGCGGGCCTGGGGAGAGCCTGAACCACAAGGGTGAGTGGCCCGAAGGCGCCTAGGGAAGCCTTCCCTTGAAGGCACCCTTTGAGAGGGGAAGATCCTCGTCAGAGGCTGTTTTCCTGGAGGTAGGCAGGTTTCCTGCCAGGCTGCGGAAGCAGGCCTGGGGAGGGCCTGAACCACAAGGCTGAGTGGCCCCAAGGCGCCTAGGGAAGCCTTCCCTTGAAGGCAGCCTTGAGTGGGGAAGATCCTCGTCAGAGGCTGTTTTCCTGGAGGTAGGCAGGTTTCCTGCCAGCCTGGGGAAGCAGGCCTGGGGAGGACCTGAACCACAAGGCTGAGTGGCCCCAAGGGGCCTAGGGAAGCCTTCCCTTGAAGGCACCCTGGACTGGGGAAGATCCTCCTCAGAGGCTGCTTCCCTGGAGGTAGGCAGGTTTCCTGCCAGGCTGGGGAAGCGGGCCTGGGGAGGACCTGAACCACAAGGCTGAGTGGCCCCAAGGGGCCTAGGGAAGCCTTCCCTTGAAGGCACCCTTTGAGTGGGGAAGATCCTCCTCAGAGGCTGCTTCCCTGGAGGTAGGCAGCTTTCCTGCCAGGCTGGGGAAGCAGGCCTGGGGAGGGCCTGAACCACAAGGGTGAGTGGCCCCAAGGCGCCTAGGGAAGCCTTTCCTTGAAGGCACCCTTGAGTGGGGAAGATCCTCGTCAGAGGCTGCTTCCCTGGAGGTAGGCAGCTTTCCTGCCAGGCTGAGGAAGCAGGCCTGGGGAGAGCCTGAACCACAAGGCTGAGTGGCCCCAAGGCGCCCTAGGGAAGCCTTCCCTTGAAGGCACCCTTGAGTGGGGAAGATCCTCCTCAGAGGCTGCTTCCCTGGAGGTAGGCAACTTTCCTGCCAGGCTGGGGAAGCAGGCCTGGGGAGCGCCTGAACCACAAGGCTGAGTGGCACAAAGGCGCCCTAGGGAAGCCTTCCCTTGAAGGCACCCTTGAGTGGGGAAGATCCTCCTCAGAGGCTGCTTCCCTGGAGGTAGGCAGGTTTCTTGCCAGGCTGGGGAAGCAGGCCTGGGGAGGGCCTGACCCACAAGGCTGAGTGGCCCCAAGGCGCCTAGGGAAGCCTTTCCTTGAAGGCACCCTTGAGTGGGGAAGATCCTCCTCAGAAGCTGCTTCCCTGGAGGTTCCTCCTCAGAGGCTGCTTCCCTGGAGGTAGGCAGGTTTCCTGCCAGGCAGGGGAAGCAGGCCTGGGGAGGGCCTGAACCACAAGGGTGAGTGGCCCCAAGGCGCCCTAGGGAAGCCTTCCCTTGAAGGCAGCCTTGAGTGGGGAAGATCCTCCACAGAGGCTGCTTTCCTGGAGGTAGGCAGGTTTCCTGCCAGGCTGGGGAAGCAGGCCTGAGGAGGGCCTTAACCACAAGGGTGAGTGGCCCAAAGGCGCCTTTGGGAAGCCTTCCCTTGAAGGCACCCTTGAGTGGGGAAGATCCTCCTCAGAGGCTGCTTCCCTGGAGGTTCCTCCTCTTAGGCTGCTTCCCTGGAGGTAGGCAGGTTTCCTGCCAGGCAGGGGAAGCAGGCCTGGGGAGGGCCTGAACCACAAGGGTGAGTGGCCCCAAGGCGCCCTAGGGAAGCCTTCCCTTGAAGGCAGCCTTGAGTGGGGAAGATCCTCCACAGAGGCTGCTTCCCTGGAGGTAGGCAGGTTTCCTGCCAGGCTGGGGAAGCAGGCCTGAGGAGGGCCTGAACCACAAGGCTGAGTGGCCCCAAGGCGCCTAGGGAAGCCTTTCCTTGAAGGCACCCTTGAGTGGGGAAGATCCTCCTCAGAGGCTGCTTCCCTGGAGGTTCCTCCTCAGAGGCTGCTTCCCTGGAGGTAGGCAGGTTTCCTGCCAGGCTGGGGAAGCAGGCCTGGGGAGGGCCTGACCCACAAGGCTGAGTGGCCCCAAGGCGCCTAGGGAAGCCTTTCCTTGAAGGCACCCTTGAGTGGGGAAGATCCTCCTCAGAGGCTGCTTCCCTGGAGGTTCCTCCTCAGAGGCTGCTTCCCTGGAGGTAGGCAGGTTTCCTGCCAGGCAGGGGAAGCAGGCCTGGGGAGGGCCTGAACCACAAGGGTGAGTGGCCCCAAGGCGCCCTAGGGAAGCCTTCCCTTGAAGGCAGCCTTGAGTGGGGAAGATCCTCCACAGAGGCTGCTTCCCTGGAGGTAGGCAGGTTTCCTGCCAGGCTGGGGAAGCAGGCCTGAGGAGGGCCTGAACCACAAGGGTGAGTGGCCCAAAGGCGCCTTTGGGAAGCCTTTCCTTGAAGGCACCCTTGAGTGGGGAAGATCCTCCTCAGAGGCTGCTTCCCTGGAGGTTCCTCCTCAGAGGCTGCTTCCCTGGAGGTAGGCAGGTTTCCTGCCAGGCAGGGGAAGCAGGCCTGGGGAGGGCCTGAACCACAAGGGTGAGTGGCCCCAAGGCGCCCTAGGGAAGCCTTCCCTTGAAGGCAGCCTTGAGTGGGGAAGATCCTCCACAGAGGCTGCTTCCCTGGAGGTAGGCAGGTTTCCTGCCAGGCTGGGGAAGCAGGCCTGAGGAGGGCCTGAACCACAAGGGTGAGTGGCCCAAAGGCGCCTTTGGGAAGCCTTCCCTTGAAGGCACCCTTGAGTGGGGAAGATCCTCCTCAGAGGCTGCTTCCCTGGAGGTTCCTCCTCAGAGGCTGCTTCCCTGGAGGTAGGCAGGTTTCCTGCCAGGCAGGGGAAGCAGGCCTGGGGAGGGCCTGAACCACAAGGGTGAGTGGCCCCAAGGCGCCCTAGGGAAGCCTTCCCTTGAAGGCAGCCTTGAGTGGGGAAGATCCTCCACAGAGGCTGCTTCCCTGGAGGTAGGCAGAATCTCTGCCAGGCTGGGGAAGCGGGCCTGAGGAGGGCCTGAACCACAAGGGTGAGTGGCCCAAAGGCGCCTTTGGGAAGCCTTCCCTTGAAGGCACCCTTGAGTGGGGAAGATCATCCTCAGAGGCTGCTTCCCTGGAGATAGGCAAGTTTTCTGCCAGGCTGGGGAAGCGGGCCTGGTTAGGGCCTGAACCACCAGGGTGAGGTAACCCAAGGCACCCTGTGGGAACCACCCCTTTAGGGTGCCTTTCTCAGGGGAAGGACCTCCTCATATTCTCTGATGACGTCATCAAGTGAGGAGAAAAGGAAAGTAAGGGAAAATATGCTTTTTCTTCTCACGTGATAATTATGACGTCATTACAAACGCTTTTAATAATAATAATAATAATAATAATAATAATAATAATAATAATAATAAGGCAACTGAGGGAGAGATAAAGTGTGAGTGAGCATCAGCCTAACAAGTGTCAGTCTTGCATTCGTCAGTCTAACGAGTGTCTGTGAGCATTAGTTTTGCACGTGTCTGTCTAATGAGCATCAGTCTAATGAGTCAGTTTAACAAGAGTCAGTCTAATGAGAGTCCGTCTAGCAAGTGCCAGTCTAATGAGAGCCAGTCTAACAAGTCAATCTAATGAGAGTCGGTCTGACAAGCGTCAGTCTAATGAGAATCAGTCTAACCAGTGCCAGTCTAACGAGAGTAGTCTAATGAGAGTCAGTCTAACTAGTGTCTGCCTGATGAGCATCAGTCTAATGAGAGTCCATCTAACGAGTGTCAGTTTCATGAGAGCCCGTCTAACAAGTGTCAGTCTAATGAGAAAAAGTTAAGTATATCTTAGTTTAACCAGACCACTGAGCTGATTAACAGCTCTCCTAGAAGAGAGAGGGCTGGCCCGAAGGGTTAGATTTACTTTTATGTGGCTAAGAACCAATTGGTTACCTAGCAACAGGACCTACTGTACAGCTTATTGTGGAATCCGAACCACATTATAGCGAGAAATGAATTTCTATCACCAGAAACAAATTCCTCTTGTTCTTCACTGGCTGGTCGGAGATTCGAACTCGCAACCAACAGAGTGGTAGCTGAGAACGGAACCCGCTCACCCAGCGAGGAACTAGTGAGTCAGTCTAACAAGTGTCAGTCTAATGAGCATCAGTCTAATGAGAGTCAGTCTAACAAGTGTCAGTTCAACAAGTGTCAGTCTAATGAGAGTCAGTCTGATGAGGATCAGTCTAAATAAAGGCAGTCTAACAAGTGTCATTCTAACGAGAGTCAATCTAACAAGTGTCATTTAGTCTAACAAGTGTCAGTCTAATGAGAATCAGTCTAACCAGCATAAGTGAGTGTCAGTCTTGCGAGCATCAGTCTACCAAGCGGTATTCGAACGAGCGTCAGTCCAACAAGCGTCATCCTTGCAAACGTCAGTCCAACGAGCGTCAGTCTTATGAGCGTCAGTGAGCATCAGTCTTGCATGAGTCAATCCAACGTGTCAGTGAGCGTCAGTCTTGCGAGCGTCAGTGAGCGTCAGTCCAGCGAGCGTCAGTGATCGTCAGTCTTACTAGCATCAGTCCAACGAGCGTTAGTGAGCGTCAGACCAACGAGCGTCAGTCTTGTGGGCGTCATTCTTGCGAGCGTCAGTCCAACGAGCGTCAGGGAGCGTCAGTCTTGCGAAGGTCAGTCCAACGAGCGTTAGTGAGCGTCATTCTTGTGAGTGTCAGTCCAGCGAGCATCAGTGAGCGTCAGTCTTGCAAACATCAGTCAAACGAGCATCAGGGAGCGTCAGTCTTGCGAGAATCAGTACAAAGAGCGTCAGAGCCTCAGTCTTGCGAGAATCAGTCTTGCGAATATCTGTCCAACGAGCGTCAGTGAGCGTCAGCCTTGTGAGCGTCAGTCCAACGAGCGTTAGTGGGAGTTAGTCCACCGAGCGTTAGTGAGAGTCAGTCCAACGAGCGTCAGTTAGCGTCAATCTTGCGAGCGTCAGTTCAACGAGCGTCTGTGAGCGTCAATCTTGCGAGCGTCAGTTCAACGAGCGTCTGTGAGCGTCAATCTTGCGAGCGCTAGTTCAACGAGCGTCTGTGTGCGTCAGTTCAACAAGTGTCAGTGAGCGTCAGTCCTGCGAGCGCCAGCGAACGCTAGTGAGCGTCAGAGAGAGAGAGAGAGAGAGAGAGGGCATGGCGGGCAGGTAAGTTATTACAGGCCTCTGTGATTCTTCTTCTTCTTTTATCGGTTGATTTCCTCAGGAGGGACAAAACTCTCTCTCTCTCTCTCTCTCTCTCTCTCTCTCTCTCTGAGCAGCTTAGACGCAGCTTTGCTATTTGTATTTTCATTCATAAAGTGAGGCTGAATGGTTCTGAATGGAAAATTCACATGACTCTCTATAGGCAGTCTTTTGTTTTTAGTTCTCCTGCTTTTGGAGCATGGATGGGGTTATATTTACATGTATGCGTCTTCATAATATTCCTGCAGCATTATTTAGTAAACTTAAAAGTCTTCTTTGAAGGACTCTCTTTGCATTTAGCTGCATTGAACTGTTGGCCAGAAATGATATATAATATTCAAGTCGAAGCCACACACGCATACATACATACATACCTACCTACATACGTACATTCAAGCAGACAGCCTCTCTCCATCTCTAGAGTGTCACAAAAAGCAGTGAAGGCGAGGCGGTCGCTTTGTGGAGGTGATATATATAATAGTCATCATGATTTTCTCTCAGTTAAATTGAATGAAGGGAAATGAAGAAAACTCCTGCGAATGTATTTGAAATGGAGGGTCGGTGAGTGTTCCTTGTAGCGGCCTTTCCTTCCGTTTGATGACACAGCTTCCCAAACTGAGTGACATCAAATCTCTCTCTCTCTCTCTCTCTCTCTCTCTCTCTCTCTCTCTCTCTCTCTCTCTCTCTCTCTCTCTCTCTCTCTCTCAGAGAGAAAGGCTTCGGAAGGGTCTTGTCAACTTTCTCATACTGAATTGTTTATATATATATATATATATATATATATATATATATATATATATATATATATATATATATATATATATATATATATATATATATATATATATATATATAAGAGAACAGAAGTAGGCGACGGCCAGTGGTATACATTAGCGCGAAGGTGGACCATGGAAACGTATTCATCTCTACATATTTCTTTATTTCCAACGTTTCGTAATAAAAAGCTTTATTACATCATCAGGGAATCTGTTAAATAATGAATAAAATTACTTTAAAAATTGCTCTTAAAATCAATAAAATCCATAAAATACTTCACAGTTAAAATACAAGATAAAAAAAAAACCGAAAAAACAAAAAAAAAAGACATAGAAGCAAAATCAAAGACCGCTAACCAACCTTATACCAAGAAGGCAGAAGACAGAATGCATAAGAAAAGTTAACTCAGGTATTGTACAGCTGAGTGGAGGAGGTCTGGGTATTTAACTGGGGAACTAGTTGTTTAATAAATAATGATTCCAGGATAGGCAGTTCGCATACATTAGTTGTTTGGCCTATGATACAGAAATCGTTTCTATCAATATATGTTTTACAAATTTTCGAATGGTTTCTTATGCTTGAATGCTCGGGATTGGAGAGCCTACGGCCAGTCCGAAAACTTAATCCCCGATGAGAGTCGATTCTGACCCTCAGTAACCTCCTCGTGGATCCGACATATGTCCCAGAGTTACACTTAGGGCAAGTATACTTATATACCACGTTAGAGGTCAAAAGAGGGTTTAATCGATCTTTGTATCTGAAAAAGGAACCAATCGTTAGTGGATTTTTAGGAATTAATTTTAGATTAATGGCACCATAATGTTTATGAACAATTTGTGCAAACCTTTGTCGAAAAGAATCATCATGTAAAAATGGAAATTTGGCATAAAAAGCTAATTTTGGTACTGTACAAGGTTTGGCGATATTCATGAATTGTTTGTTAAGAAACATGCGGAGCTTTTTAAAAAACAAGTTCTGTGGGAAGCAATTATTCACAAAATATGCAGAAAGGAAACCAATTTCTTGATGGAAGGATTGCCAGTTCGATGTAATAAAAAAAGCCCTGTGGAGGAGAGTAAAAATAGAGTTCAGTTTAAAGTCATAAAAACAAGAACTATAGTAATTGGAGCCACGAGGAGGTTACTGAGGGTCAGAATCGACTCTCATCGGGGATTAAGTTTTCGGACTGGCCGTAGGCTCTCCAATCCCGAGCATTCAAGCATAAGAAACCATTCGAAAATTTGTAAAACATATATTGATAGAAACGATTTCTGTATCATAGGCCAAACAACTAATGTATGCGAACTGCCTATCCTGGAATCATTATTTATTAAACAACTAGTTCCCCAGTTAAATACCCAGACCTCCTCCACTCAGCTGTACAATACCTGAGTTAACTTTTCTTATGCATTCTGTCTTCTGCCTTCTTGGTATAAGGTTGGTTAGCGGTCTTTGATTTTGCTTCTATGTCTTTTTTTTTTGTTTTTTCGGTTTTTTTTTATCTTGTATTTTAACTGTGAAGTATTTTATGGATTTTATTGATTTTAAGAGCAATTTTTAAAGTAATTTTATTCATTATTTAACAGATTCCCTGATGATGTAATAAAGCTTTTTATTACGAAACGTTGGAAATAAAGAAATATGTAGAGATGAATACGTTTCCATGGTCCACCTTCGCGCTAATATATATATATATATATATATATATATATATATATATATATATATATATATATATATATATATATATATATATATATATATATATGTATGTATATATATATATATATATATATATATATATATATATATATATATATATATATATATATATATATATATATATATATATGACTATTTATCACATCACCGTGATTCATATACAATCAGAAAGCTACAAACGTCCTTTAATATCCAATTCACTCTACCTCGGAAGTAATATATTTTCATATATGTTACCGAAGGGGAATTTTTAGTTGATAATAAGTCCACCGTCCCGTGGGATCGAACCAGCGACGGACGAGGAATCAGGACTACAGTGACACACTAACCAGTCGGCCACAAGAGAGGTATAAATGAATACCATCTCCCATCAACCCACCCGTCGAACTCAGGTGTT